>JAHWFO010023289.1:86042-105538 GCA_023313115.1 Rhysida immarginata | reverse complement strand
AAATTGTTAAGTCAGTCTAAGTGCCTATTCTTTCCTCTAGGCCGGGCCTGTTTAAGCGGAGGTATCTTTTATGTAAGTGGGATAAACCTTAAAATATCATAAACTTTGTGAATAGTATAATTCACTGGCGCAGTCTTTTACCTAACCTAATTATAATAATTACTCGACCATAAATCTAGGAATATTATCCCCAGGAACCCTACAGATGGTCATAATGTGAAAATAAGAAAGCCGAGAAAATTTGGTTTAAAGTTGAAATGTCAATTTATTTTTGTTTTAATTAATTTTTAAAAACCACCAGCTACATAGTTCTTATCTTCAATTTTCACTGATATCATATCCATAATTAATAAAGAACTGAGGACAGGGAAATTGATTAATAAATGTCGAAAACAGTTAACAGTCAATAAATCTGTATCCACTGATATTAGTTTCAGAATTCAACTCACTCTTGCAAAAACTGTTGTGAATACCTGATGCGCTTAGCTTCCTGAAAGAAGTAATTTTTTCAGTAGCGTTTTCATCTGTATCGGCGGCACTCCTTCGTAAGATTTATTGTTCGTGAAGCGATTTCCATGAAATCGTCTCTTCTTTGGCCGATCGTTTCTTCTACCTGGCATTATTAATTATTTTATAGCTTATATAATGATTAAAAAATTAAAGGTGATGTTTGGAACTGAAATTGATCACAAGGTAACAAAGATGAATGAATTACAGGAGAAAGACGCTAATGGAGGCAGCCATATTGCTAGTTCACGCACGTTTTGTAAACTGCTTTCTGGTTGGCTGATACCACGCATAGCTATACTATGCAATGCTAGCAACAGCCAATAAAATTAGTTGTTTCATTGATTTAGAAACTTTGAAATAAAGTTATAGCACAGTTTAAATTTTCTAAAACGGATAATTAGAACTCAAGTTATAGCAATTTTAATTTTATGCATATATAATAGGCTCTTAAACAGAAATACCGACACAAATAAATTAAATAATATCTTAATTTCTTATTAACGTTCAGCTATAAAAATTTCAGAATAGATTCACAAAAACCTGACAATGCTAAAAACGAAAAAAAAATTTTTTTCAATTTTTCGTCAAAATTCTGATTTTTCGAGGGGGATGCTACCCTTAAATAAAAAATGAAAAGTTATCTTTTAAGCCCTCATAATATTAAAGTAACTGATCTGGATTTTTTCGGGGTACCATGAAAATAAAAGCATTTCAAATTTACATTTTGATTATTTTCAAAATTGAAATAAAGCCAGTTTCTTCGATTAATTAAGCAAAGTTCTTAATGAAAATTAAAAAAAAACCTTAACATTTACCTGATGCATTGAGAAAATTTGGAAGACACTTTTCATTAGGTTGACGCGGATGTTATTGAGTTTTTTATTTTGTTTTTTGTTTTTTACTTTTATCATGTATGCTGGTTTTATAGTAACTCTTTAATCAACTAGATTTTTTTAAATATCCATTTGATGTTTATTGCTATCAATTGCATCAACAATCTTTACCATTTGCATCCACCCGCAAAATTATGCCTTAAAAATTCTGTAAATAAGAGTTTTCGGTAAGGGAATTTAATCTCTTTTGTGGCCAGATAGGAAATTATTAAAATTAATTTTAATTCAAAATAAAATTTATTCGGCTTGCAAAATTTTTAAAAAAAAATTGATTCTTTAAAAATTTTCATTTTTTGCCTTTCTTGAATTCAAAATAAATGATAAGTCGTTTACCAATGAGTTTAAAATCAAATGAAAATTAAGTATAGTCAACTGTCATTTTATAACGAATTTATATTAACCGACTTCAAAAAAAAAGGAAGTTATCAATTCAACTCGTATGTATGTAATATTGTTGGAATTGCACATTATTCGTATGTGTTAGTCTATGTGGGCACTAAACAGGTGTGCCAAATTTCATAAGTGCATGTAGGTATGTATGTTTCTCCAGGTATTTCTCAGAAACTAGCAATCGAATTGAAGTGATTCTTTTTTTTTTTGGATTAAGTATCTTTCAGCTTAGGGAACAGTCCAGTTTCATCAAAATCGGTTCAGTAGTTTTCAAGATATGGACGGTTAAGTGTGTACCAAGCACTGGAAAAACACGTTGTCATTCTTGCATATAGGTGGGTTATAGCCAGAGATAGGTTATATACAATGAAACAACAAAAATATTACATCCATATATCGAAAAATAGTGCATCATGACTGCCTAACAAAGAGTAAGCCATAAACTATTAATTTACACAAAGGTAGACCACTATAAAACTGTTTCTATAACCAATGAACTATCAGTGATTCCAGCATATAGCCAGAAACATTTGTAAACCGAGACTTGTTATGTGGCGCCCTCTGAAAGTCCGAGCAAGATCTACGGGGAAAGTTCATTACTGACATAATACAAGAAACTGCAGTAAATTGATAAATGACGTAATAATGTATTCATTACTGCTACCCCACCCCCTTTTCATCCGTTCTTGCTGCTGCCTTCCCATGCTTTTTTGCTTGATATTGGTTTTAACTAATGTATTTTATCATGGTTATTAATCCAAATTGTTTACATTCTGTTTTTATGACATAAAATTTCGATGTAAGAGAAACACTTGGAACCATTTTTCAAGATCAGATTTTATTCCATCAAAAATGTAAAAAAAATAAACACCAACACAATATGTGGTATTCACAGCACAGTTCCACTAAAATTTTTAATAATTTGCCAGATTTATGTAATTAATTTTATATACAAAGTCTTTATAATTATTTTCCCAGTTTATGAATTCAACGTTTAAAATAATAAAGGCTTACAAAAATATCTATCCAACTTTTGTAAGAGTCTACAAAATAAAATTTATAATGTTTTGCTTATTGTTAGCATCTTTTTCCAGTAAATCCTCACTCTCGGATGCCAGTAACTATGTTCCATATCTGAAGAATACAAGAAATATTATCAGGAAAAAACCGTAAATAGATAACAAAATCTGCATTATTAAATTAGTTTTAAAAAAAACACTGTCCAAAAAAAAAATTAAGAACAGAGTATATAAAAAACGACTTTGATGAAAGTTTTACTATCATCTAGCTACAACCAGTCCATATCTTGAAAACTACTTAACCGATTTTGATGAAACTTGGACTCTTCCCTAAGTTGAAAAATACTTATTCTAACAAAAAAAGAATTATTGCAATTCAATTTCTAGTTTCTGAGAAATACATACATTCCAAAATAGTTATTACATACGAATCAAATAGATAACCACCTTTTTTTTGAAGTCAGTTAAAAACGCTTTCTCGTTGCCATTGGTATTTTTGAACGGAACATTTATAGCTTAACTTAAGAATTACAAAAAAAAAAAAAAAATACCAACACAAAACTCATTTTCGTGCGTCAGGTGGAAATCTGAAGAATTATTAATTTTTCTCTTCAGCTTGACGGTTTTACAAAATTTGGCAGCACAAAATATTTCTGCTATTTTAAATTTAAAAGATGTCTCTGATAAATACGTCTCTGAATATTAGGGATCAAAGAGAGAGAGAGCGAAGAGAGCAGAGAAAACGAGCAAGCTTTAGGCAGTAACTGCCATAATCAAACCATGTTGTGCAAACGTCACTTTGCCAACAGGAAGTAAACAAACAACCAAGGAACTCCCATTTCCTGTTCGAAACTGGAACAACTGAAACTGCAGTGGCTCCATCTGACAAACTGAGCAATCTTAATGAGCCCGTTGCATGCTGGGAGTCGTGAAACGCCTTACAGGAGGTAGAAGCTAATGCCAGGTATCCTTTTATAAGCCAATGACGTATATTAAAGATAGACTCCGAATTCTATTGTTAACAGCAGCAAAACGTGAAGCAAATTGAGCCATGATAGTTATGGGCAGGAGTGAGCCATGGAGTAATTAGCTGTCTGGCTGCTTTGTTTTTGAAGATTTTGGGACTGAGGAATAATCTATTCAAAACCATTCCTCAAAGTTAAACTGCGTACAACTGTACAAACAGACAAGAAAAAAGATCAGGAATCATTTTCCACAAAAATAAATCAAAAATGCGTAACTAAAATTAAAATATGTAACTGAAAATTAATCGAAACGAAATTGAAATTGAAACCATGATCAAAAAATTGTTTATAAAATATAATAAAATACTGCAAATACAAAGTAAACGAAAAGATAAACTTATCACTCCGTGAACGGCGTGTGATAAACTTATCACTTAATCAGCTACTCTCGTGTTTAGCCATGTGTTTTGCATCATCTTCACTCACTTTCGGCCATGACAGTTCTGGGCATGGAGCTTCCCAATTTGCTTCAAGTTACAACAATAGGATTCGGGAGTCTATCATTAATATAAGTCATTGTTACAAACCATTACCTCCATTATTACTTCAGATCACGGTCTATAGATATTCATGGTCATCGAGCTTCGGCCATTTTCCATTGTTTCGAGAAGCTAAAGAAAACAGATCGGGCCAGGTGCCACATAGATCGCACTATTCCCGATCGCAACCTGCGAAAGAGGTTTTCATTAAAACTGAATATGAAAGTAAAGTTTCTGTCTGCCAATAGGGTGGCGCTGCAGGCGCAGTTGCGCAGATTGTACATGCAGCGCCACTTTTCAATAGAGTTCCCGCCCTACCGGGAGCTAGAAACTTTAGCTTCATTTTAACAATGGAGTTCGATGACCATGAATATCTATAGACCGTGCTTCAGATCCAACTTCAAAAGCTCATATCTATTGTTTAAACTGTATACAAAATTTAGTACCTGGTTTTCCCACATGAGCGCTTAAGCGCACTGTTCTCAGTTTAAACTAACACGAATTATTTTATCTAGTTTTTAATTTAATCTTTGATTCATTCAAAAAAGATATAAAAATTTGGCTAGCGTGGAAACTTATTAGCAAATTGCCCTATAAATTAATAATACCTTGTGTGTGGTTTTCTCACTAGGTGCGTCTTTTAAGAACGAAGAGCATATACACAATTTTATACGCTAAGAATAGCTCTGGAATAATAAAAGAAGTCATGGCTAGACGATAGTGAATGTTTCATCAAAGTCGGTTATTTTATACTCTGTTTATTTTTGTGTTTTTGATTTATTGTCAACACTATTTACTTCAATGTATTATTATCGTTAAAATATAATATATAGTTTATATTTAAATGTATAAAATGCATATTTATAAATTGCATTCTGACGGGTTTTGTCACTTATTTTGCTTATCACATCTTATATACAAGATTAAACAGAGTATTAAAAAAACGACTTTGATGAAACTTTCATTTTCGTCTAGCTTTAACCAGTCCATGTCTTGAAAACTACTGAACCGATTGTGATAAAACTTGGACTGTTCCCTAAGTTGAAAGATACTTAATCCAATAAAAAAGAATCACTTCAATTCAATTGCTAGTTTCTGAGAAATTCGTGGACTAACATACATATATACACACACTGATGAAATATGGCACACATGTTTAGAAGCCCACATAGACTAACATATACGAATATTATACAATTCCAACAATATTACATACATACGAGTCGAATTGATAACCTCCTTTTTTGAGGTCGGTTAATATAATGCTATCTCCTGCTCCATGCCCGTTTCCATAGTGACGAGCAACAGTACAACTTTCATTGTTTTCAACATATGAAAAAAAACTGATTGTTAAAATCCAATAAGCACAGCTGACGAAGAAGATTATTAAAAATATTTTGTCTTTTTCAAAAACATATGATCAGCTACGGTTCAGAAATATATTATCGTCATAGAAATAAATATATGCATCTATTGACATTTAAAAATAAAGCTAAAATAAATAAATAAATCAAATTAAATCCTAAGTAAGTAATTTAGCTGTCCTAAAATACCAAATTCATTACATGTATACGATTCTTTTTTTCCTATTTTATAAAAAATAACATTCAAGTAAAATTTTGAAATTGATTAACAATTCAAGTCACAAGTAGGTAACATTAGTCTTTACATTTTATAATATTCATTATATGTGCATAGTAATAATTTTTCAGTTGAATAAATTAATAAAATGAAAAATCATAAAATAGAAAAGAAAATTCAATCGAATAAAATTTAAACCAAATAACATTATATTTTCTCATTTTATAATATTCATGAAATGTGTATGATTATTTTTTTTTAGTTTTAAAATATTGTGCAGTGTGCTCCAAACTAGAGGAAACTAGACAATGAAGGAGGTAAAAAAGAGACTTACGAGCCTTCAAAGTTTACATCTAACAGTTGTAGATGTGTATTTGTGTTAGGTTATAACTGTCAAATTGACAGTAGTGATTTTGTCACATTGTAGCAGGACACGTTGTGTTAGTATCACTATCATATTGACAGCGACTTTTTTACTATTGGCAACTCTGTTAATTGCCGCAGTCCTGTCCGGATCAAATTTTTTAAAATAAAATCAAACTTACATTTTCCACTGTTGCAATGCTGTCATACGCCGGGCTTTTAAATAAAATCAAAAGTAAGCTGTGTTTGACGCGAACTGTGGTGATTTGTTGTGACAAACTTGAACAAGGAAAGAAAGCCAAGATGCCCGTTTTCAAATCCACCTTTGTCCTCATTCTCATCTATGGTCATGAGTCTTGGGTAATGACCAAAAGAGTGCCGAAGTGAGATCCTGGGAGGTTTGGCAGGTGTTCCCCGCTAGACAGAATTTTCAGCATCACTATAATTCAGTCTCATTGAGAGGGTTCAGTTGCTTCAGTATGGCCACATGTACGGATGCTGCAAACTGCCTTCCTAGACAGTTGTTATTTTTCAAGTCGATGGTCACATAAGACACCAAGGGGTCTGCCTAGATTTAAGTGACTAGACTACATAGAGCATCTGGGTTCGAGTCGCTTGGCTGTTAGCATTGAGGACATGCGCCTGAAGCGGAAAATCTCGAGCGCTGCTCAGCCACCTTAATGGATAATCAGTTTGTAAACTAAGTAAGAAAACATTTTCAGCCTCACTTTCATATTGACAGCGACTTATTTACTATCGACAGTCTTATCAGTTATCATAATACTATCTCAGACGAAATTTTAAATTTAAAATCGAATTTACAAATTCATCTGTTGTGGCACCATCATACGATGGGATTTATTACTAGTTCTCAATAAAAGCAAATTAACTCAAATTAACTCTTTTGTTGAAATTAGATTAGTTTGTAAGTGAAATAACTATTTCAGAGAAAATATTAATACATTTGTAAAGTCTAAACGATTTAAATGTATACTGTAAACTTAACAGCCAGACAATTTAATTAGGCGAATATCTATTTTTCCTCCGTGGAAAATATTTTTTCACATGTCATTCATTTCAAGCTTCCGTATGATGAGGAGAGCTTCAGTTCATTACAGAGCGAGAAATAATTAAAAATCTAGAGAAAGTCGTAGCAAGCTCCATTAAAACGCAGGTTAAATACCGGCCAATTCCACCCATCCGTCGGAGGGTGCCATCATCTGCTCTCTACTATCGCTTAGCATGAAAAACGGTGAAGCAATTCATTCTGTGTTATTCCGTGGTAATGCATGTATATATTTTTAAATGTGAAAAGAAATAATTACATATATTACGGGACAATGGAACGCAGCGTTTACAAAAAGAGAAGTTATTGTCAACGTTTTTTTAATATTCTTGCAATACCGTCGGATAAAACGGAATGTCGGTTAATCGACATTCTACTGTATTAATTTTAGGTCATACCATTGGCTCTTTTTCATAACCACTGCTCCCATTCAATGACTCTCATCCCAAGTGTTTCTCTAATCATTATGTAATACGACTGAAATGTGTGAACCCTATGGCGTAAAAAGTATTTGTTGTTTTTATAAAAGACCCATCTATTTATACTTACAAACTAAGACCTAAAATGTTTAAAGATATTTGTATAATGCTAATCAATTACACTGACATACGTTTTCCTTTTCATTTATTAAAATGTTGACAGCAATTTAACCATGTATTGTAAAACATCCATTAATTTCATTACGAAATACAATACTTGTGACCAATTCATTATCCGACTTATTTTTATATTTACAGCATAAAACCATGTGGTGGAATGTCAAATTAGTCCCTATGTATGAATTATCCCCGTAATAAGAATAATTAACTAGATTAGAAAAATTTTTATTCAATAAATTAAACATTGTTTAAAAGACAAGGAAAAAAAATTTAAATTTTTGGATAACATGATAAAAATGATCTCAAAATTATTAAAAAAAAATTATGAAAATTAAGGCTTCATTTGAGTTTTAATTCCCCTTTCATGCTTTTACTACAGCTTTTATCTCTGGGGGTTTTGTTCTACTGACCCCCACTTACAATCCCACATTTAAAATCTCCCTTCTTTGAAATATTTTTTATGAAACTTGATGAAAAATTTTTAAACACAGCATTTTTTTTAACTGCTTAAATTTTTGAATTATATTTCCAATAAAATGCTTCAGTATTGTTCAATTAATGGTAATAAAAAATGTTACTTATTATTATAGTCGAAATAGCTTTTATTTCGACTCTACCTAACTGCTAAAATTATAGCACAAACAAATGTGTTTAACTCCAATGACAATTTTTCGAAATCTCTCAAATTAGTCTGCCTTCCAACATGGAATTATATGCTATAAATTTTATGCAATTGAAAACGAGGAATGGAGCTTAATGAAGAAATCACCCAATGAAGGCACAATATAATATCATTTTTAAAAGCCGTCGAATTGAATAATCAAGAAGGAAGGAGATTCAAATGTTGTTTCTACCACCCCCCCCCCCCCGAACGTTTTCCGAACATTTTATTTTTTTTATTAATATTTTCTTTATTTTCATTTCCCCTGACATTTTTGTCACTGAATCTCTCCATTACCATAGCTGAATGAATAATATTGTTCATATTTGGCTTTTTCGTTTAAAACTTCGTTCAACGGCTAAATTAAAACATATTCTTGAATTAGAGTGCTTGTCTGGGACTTTTTGGGTGCCAGTTGTCCTAGGTGGCAATTACCCTAGATAAAAGTTGTCCTAGTGGCAACTGTCCTAGGTGGCAATTCTCCTAGGTGGCAGTTGTCCGAGTGGCAGTTGTCCGAGTGGCAGTTCTCCGGGTGGCGGTTGCCCATGGAGTAATTGTCTGGATACCACAGATGTCAGATTACAGATATCAACATAACGAAATTGTAGGCATAGAAATGCTATCATTAACCTTGGAGGCCTAGTTAGTTAAATTTCATTATCAGAATAAGGAAAGTGTCAGGATGATATTGCAGGCATAGCGATGCATGCTAGGAATGTAGATGATAAAGGACCAATGACACATGTTGCAATGGCAAATATGATATGACGATTTGAAGCAACGGGATCTTTGGCTGCACGTCAAAAAAGTAACCATCCCTCACCATCCACATCGTAGAACAGGTAAACACTGTCAGAAATTTTTGCACATGAGGAATGTAGTGCGCGAGAAGTGTTCCGATAGACTGGCAATTTGTGTGGCTGTGTAGGATGTAATGAATAATATGGATAGTCACAATGGAAGAAAGTTAAGTGGGCTTATGAGGGACAACGAGCATACAATTTATTCAAATGGAATAAACTCAAATAATACTACAAATTGAATCCTCTCGTTTTAAACAAAATAAGAAGAGTGAATGTATTCCACTAACACGTGGAAAATCACACCAGATGGGTGAGTAATACGATCCAAACAAAAACATTTAGTTTAATAGCAAATTTGCAAATGCTTAACTAATTTTTAAAGTGAGTCGTTCACGGTCACTATAGCTTAATGCTTTGACATTAAAGATACATACAGAGTTATATCTTTACTCAACACCAATTATAAATAATTATAAACTAATTATCAATTGAGGAAAAAAAATTAATCCTCGAGAAGGACGAGCCTCCTTAACTGTGCTGTGTGAGAGCTGACCACATCTTCTGTAGAATTCAACATTTTTAACGTGACACCATCAGTACCGCTAAACTAAGTAGGTGGCGATGCTAAGCATTACTGCCCTTGAACGATTTTACTAGAAAGACTAGCAGTGGCATCCTTGGCGAGGTCCATATATTGTGAGCCTTTAAAAAATTTTTTTTCGAATTTTCATTGAGAATTTTTACTGTATGAATTCTAAGTGTTTTCCTATGTTTATTTTTAAGATATTGCAAAATTAAATCCCAAAAAAAGTCCGAGTCACGCCGGGGGTTGTCATCTAGGTTATTTGTAGCACATTTCATAAAATACATTTTGACTATATTCTGTGGGAATGTGTATATTTTGGAAAGTGAGATGCTGATAATGCGATGATTGAACATTTGTTTCCAAGAATTATTAATAATGAGTATAAATGATAATGCAGTGACAGAACATTAATAAGGCAAAGGAGTCACACATGTCTCCCTTAAGCTCCCTATCAAATGTTCAGACGACTGGCAATAATTTATGTGTCTGTAAAGGAAAGAGAAAGAACGAGTATTGGTCAGAGAAACTCTGCAACTAAAACAGAAAAAACTATATGGGCATTTGAAACATATGAACAACGGGAGTTTTGAATAGAACAAGAGGGTATAAGAGCTTTTACATCAAGGGCAAAAAAAACTTGAGTCTGAAGTATCTGATGATGCTCCGCAGTGGTGAGGCAAGTCAAAAAGAGTTTAGATAAAGTCCCGGTATATCATCCAGAATTCCTGTTTTTCGTATTTTTCGTAGAATGGATAGTCCCTTTGCTCTGTTTTGTATGGATTGAGTTATTATTTAACCAGTTGGGATTAATTTAGTTTTTTGAGTTTGTTCTGTTTATGCGAACCATACTCTGTGAGCACGAGCGATACCACATAAAGAATATGCTCAATGTCACGTTTAATTTGAATAGTCGCAAAAGAAGAAAGGTAAGTGGGCTTATTAGGGTCAAGGATCACACGTTTTTTTTAAGATAAATAACATTTTATTCAAATGGAATAAACTCAAATAATAATACAAATTGAATCCTGTCGTTTTAAACAAAATAAGAAGAGTGAATGTATTCCACTAACACGTGGAAAATCACACAAGATGGGTGAGTAATACGATCCAATCAAAAACATTTAGTTTAATAGCAAATTTGCAAATGCTTAACTAATTTTTAAAGTGAGTCGTTCACGGTCACTATAGCTCAATGCTTTGACATTAAAGATACATACAGAGTTATATCTTTACTCAACACCAATTGTAAATAATTATAAACTAATTATCAATTGAGGAAAAAAAAATAATCCTCGAGAAGGACGAGCCTCCTTAACTGCGCTGTGTGAGAGCTGACTACGTCTTCTGTAGAATTCAACATTTTTAACGTCACACCATCAGTACCGCTAAGTAGGCGGCGATGCTAAGCATTACTGCCTTTGAACGATTTTACCAGAAACGGACAAGTGCCATTAGTAATTAGCCTACGAAATTCTGGAGAAAAATTCAAAGGAAAACGGTACCGAATTAAATTTATTTAGGAGGTCGTGTCCCTCTTTCACTTGTAAAGAGCGAGCCTCTATGTTTTTTGTATTAAACAAATAGTTTAGCATGACGCAGGGTGTGAGCGGGATCATGAGGGGGATTCGAGTAAGTATGACAGGGCTGAGTATACCGCTCATAAAGTTTAAGAACGTAATGACTTACCTCTCGTGAGGGGCGAAGGTGCTAAGGCTTTCCCGTAAATAGGCCGCAACCATCCAGGGGAAAATTCCAAAAATTCTGTCCTCAGGTGAAAAACTGGCTGGGTCCTGGGCTGCAAACCCGACGTGGCAATCCCACAACTGGACGTCGTACACAAACACCACTGAATTGGCCAATTAAGTAGTAAAAATGTTATGCTGTAGGGCGAATCCTGCATGCAGGAGATTTTACAACGAGTCACTCCACCAACGTTGACACGAAGGATTGTGAGAAGCACATAAATACTGACAAGGAGAAACTGGAGAATGGCTCGATGCGGCGTTCGATGAAGAAATTCCTGTCTGGAAAACTAAGGGAAGAGTATCATTGGCGTTAGAATTTTGTGACGCAGCTCTAAGCTTTTGCACGCTGTTTAGGAACAGTTTTGTCTTGCTCTTCTAGCGCTTCTGAGACCACATTCAATCCTCCGAGGATTGTAAATTTTCTTCCTGACTGAACGCACCTACGAGTCCGAAATTTCCAGGAGCCTTCTGTCTGGCGATCTTTCGTTATCGCTTCCTCGCTCTCTCGATTTCAATCTCCCGCTCAACGACCTTTTTTGCGCATCCGTCTGCGTCACTTTCATCCCTTCTGCCTCCGCGCTGTCTTGGAAGCGAAGAAATCTCTCGTTTCTAACGACTCGCTCCATCTATTGAAGATGGATGGCGACAGACGAACTCCAACATTATATTCAAGCTTTTGTTGTCTACTAAAAATATTGGAGGCCATTACTGTCGCAACCTTTTGTGACATAGGGGATCACCTATGATGCCATTAAGAATCACTCTATACAGGATGTCTCACTTGAAGGCAAGTGAAATTATTTCTATATACAATGGATTATAAAATAGATAGCAATGTTTGTATTTGAACATACCATTTTTAAAATAATTGTCAGGGCCATTTCTGAGTTTCTGAGATGTAAATATAAAACATGGTTCTTCTGGTTAATGTGGATCTGGTTAGCGACTCGTTGGAAATAGTAAGAGAAGCGAACGAAGTCTTTTATTGCTATATTTTCCTGTTGATATATATTGAATTGACAATTTTCCCTTTTGGTCATATTTCCCTCTAATTTTAGCCTGTCTGTTAGTGGAGTCTTAAAATGAACAGTGAATTCCTTAACCACCTTCGTTTTGCCGATGCCATAGTTCTCACCAGTAGTAGTCCTTCTGAATTAGAGGAAATGTTACAAGAACTAGCAGAGGCTAGCCTGCGTGTAGGACTGAAACTGAACACACAGAAGACAAAAAGTATGTTCAATGCATTTGCTCTAAAACAGAAGGTCATGACAGGCAGCACTGTGATTGAAGAAGTACAGAGCTACATTTAACTGGAACAAGAAATCACTAACAGAAGTTAACAGACGAATTAGAGCAGCATGGAGAGCTTTTGGCAAGAATAACATTATTTTGAAGAGCAACATGCCACTTAGCTTAAAACGAAAAGTTTTCAATCAGTGTGTTTTACCAGCACTCACCTATGGAACTGAAACATGGACTTTATCCAAGAGGACAACACAAAGACTACAGACAACACAGAGAAGCATGGAAAGATGTATGCTGGGAATTACAAGAAGAGGTCGAAAATGCAACAGCTGGATAAGAAGCCAAACGAAGGTGATTGACGTCATCGAACGGATCAAACATTCTAAATGGCAATGGGCTGGTCACATCGCTAGAAGACATGGGATGAACCACAGTCATTCTTGAGTGCTACCCTCGAGACCTTAAACGCCCAAGAGGACGACCCCATGCAAGGTGGCTCGACGAAATTAGGAAAGTGGCTGGCGTCAACTGGAAATCCAAAGCTTCAAACAGAAAAGAATGGAAGCGTTAAGAGAAGAGCTTCATCCAGTAGTGGATTGCAAATAGTTGATAATGATAATTAGTGGAGTCTACTTAAAACCTATTTGTTTCTCCGAGAGCTAGTACGTGCATACGTTTTGCATTTACTTGGTTGCAGAGTACTAAGATGACCGTTGTATCTATCATCAAATATTGTGTACGGCTATTGTAAGGAGGAAAGACAGTCACTTTTCTCACTCCATAAAATTTAATGGAGATTAATTGTGTGAGCACCTGTGAGGTATCTTGTAAAAGTTATTTTATACATAGCTTAATTTTTACAAATTCAGTTTCGGCCTTATTTAATGCTTGACCGGAACTGAATTTGTAAAAAAGTAATAACTAGCCGAGCTTAGATATTTTATTTTCATTTGAAGTATATTTTTCTTAATTGGTGGATAAATAAACCAGTTATTTAATTTTCTGTCATATTCTTTGGCAGTGCTTCTGTTGGAGCTTTTAATTATTCCACTGCGCAAACTGCTCATGCTTTTTTTTCCTAACAAATATCAATTTATTTTCGTTAAAGGTGATGAGCAATTTCCGTTTTTTGCCTTTTCTTTAAATGCAAACACAACACTTTCACCGCCTCTATCTCTAAACGGTTAGATCACTTGAATAAACATCAGGAATAAAACATTTCTCAAATGTTGTGTACAATCTGAAAATACCATTAGAAATACTGTTTTTCATTGCACATTTAAAAGTTTATTTCCATATTCCTAAATGTCGTCGGATGTTTTAGAAATGGAATACAAATAGAAACCCTTCACATTAAAGTACAATAATGCTTCCATTGAAAGTACGATGATTCTCTGTCTGATTTGCATTTTAGAAGTTAGCTATTGGTTCACTTTAAGTGAGGAAACCCTGTATAAAATTCCCAGGAAAGCGTGTGCATCACCTTGATACCAACTTACGGGACAATCAGGCGATGTATCAAACTTTTAAGGTTAATTTTTGTTCTCTCGTAAAATATCAACGACATAGGTGAAGACGTATCTCGAAATAACTCGCGACTTGTTCACAATGTTATTCTGGCATCGCTCCGAAGAAGAAACATCATTTGTCCAATTTTTTTAACGTTAATTTTATTTTCATGCCAGAGAGTATGTTTGTAAGGTGCGTCTCAAAAGCTTAAAGACACAACTGCTTTGCATAAAAAGATAATAGCATAAACATTGTGATGAAAACTACGTTTGAAATTAATTTATTGGCGATAATTAAAAACGTTATTATCACATTTCTCCAAAAAAACAAAAATGTAGCTTGAAAATACAGTGTTTTCATATTAGGCTGTCTCAAATATTTAGAGAATTTTCACACTGTATTGGTGATAACATAAAACAAACTTAATGCTGGTCCATTAGCTTTAATCAACTTAAATTCACGCTTCGGCATTGAATTAATTAACTCAAATAATACTCCTAGTTTTAAATTATACCAGCTTTCTTCTATTGCTTGTTCGAGATCTTGCACTGACGACCATCGGCATAAACTTCACGAGTGACGATATTCCAAAGGTTTTCGATAGGGTTTAAGTCTGGGCTTCTGACTGGCCATTTCATGAAGTTGATATTGTGGGATTGAAACCATCGCATTGTTGATGCAGCAGTGTGTACACTGGCGTTATCTTGCTGAAACAGGACTTCTGGAACTCCTAGTCGTTCACAAACAGGCAGCAGATAAGTTGCAAGAGTCTGTTGATAACTCAGTGCATTTTGCCGGCCACTGAGAAAAACGATGCTACTCGTACCATTACCGAACCCCCTCTTTGTTGTCTGCTAAAACACGACCTGGGTCCCTTTCGTAGATCATGCCAATACGCTACGAAACCATCTGGGCCATCCAAATTCCATCGTTTTTCATCATTAATAACACCGTCATCATAACACTCATCCGTCCACATCATGTGATCTTGTGCCCACTGTAGTCCGGCTTCCATGTGCTTTGCATTAACGGTTGGTTGGTTGGTTGGTTGGTTGGTTGGTTGATTATAAATTTTGGCGTCGACTACTAAGGTTATTTTGCGCCTTTTACACAAGTTATATCTGTACGCAACCTGGGACAAACACAAACATCCATGCATGCCCACAGCGGGATTCGAACCCACGACAAGGCGGACTCGAGAACTAGAAAGACTATGCCCTAGCCCTCTCGGCCACCTTGGCGGTTGGCGTTAACGGTGTTTTTGGCCATTCTCTTGTACACCAAATGACCACTGTTTATTATCAGTCTGTGTACAGTGTCCTTTGATATATTCAAACTTGAAGCTTGCTGTATTTGCCTTATTCAGAGAGTTTGCTGTTCCGTAAGTCGAATAATGTGTATATCATCACGGCTGCTGGTGGCTTATACATTGAAGCTTATCTATATAAACCTTCTCTCCCCATTTTTCTGTAAATGAACTTTCTTAATCATGTATTCATAAATGTCTTCAAACTTCTGAGACAGCCTGATATGAATAGATTGTACTTTCTAGCTAAATTAATGCTTCTTTGGAGAAATGTGATAAAACGTTTTTTAATTACCGCCAATAAACTATTTCAGACACAGTTTTCATCATAGTATTTATGGTATTTTCTTTTTATGAAGAGCAGTTATGTCGTTAAACTTTTGAGACGCACCTAATTAATTTAAGGGCATACACGAGTCATAGAGGTCTGCATAAGACATGATTATAGAATCAAGAGCTACCCACAATATAACTGCTAAACAGTATGGTTAAATGCAGGAAAGTTAATAGTAAAATGAAATGACACAAATTTTAAAAAATATTTCCAACACCCTTTTGTATGTTTGATTGTTAATTTGCAGACTATTTTAGTAAATTCTCCCGGCGTCACCTTATTTTCAAACATATATTCTTGAAGGATATGTGTGGGATTTTTTGTAAATTTTTCAGTTAAATTCCTTTCTCAGTACTTTAACAAACGATTGTGCCGTATAGAGTTTGAATTATCGAAACAAAGCAGCTTCTTCAACCTATACTGAAAGCTGCAATCTACACTCCGCGTTTTTTAATCCCTGAGCATTCTTTAAAGGAAATGCTCAAATACATACGTATATTTGTTCCTTTTCTTGACAACACATTTTTTCCCAGAGAAAAGTAAGCAAATCGCATTTGAAGAATGGGATTAAATAATTACAACCAACTCTGTAAACAATTCCTCATTCTTGCAGGCTATGTGGAAGAGGAAATAATGGGCAGTTATTGAATGAGGATTTATAATTTGTACAATGAAAGAAAAGCTGGGTGTCTAATTGAGTTACGACTGTTAGACTTTCTTTATTTTTTATTGCAACAATGTCTAAAAACTGAAATGGTGAATTTTAATAGATACTCTTCGTTTTTTACTTACATTGGAAAGACAGTGAGAAATATTAAAGTTTGTAGAAAAGTTTGGCTATCAAAATACTTACTATTATAATTTTTTCTGTGCTGTTAGTTTAATTTCTTTCAGTTTAATGAAAGAACCGATTCCACAATTTCTACGATCAAAATAATTTATGATTTTCATATAAGTAATGAAAATGCTGTTTAATAGCGAATATTCTTTAAGTTAATCATTGCGAAATAAGTTGTATACTTCATGAAACTGTTAGATACGTAGCCAAACTAACTCCATATGCAATTTCTCTATCTAAGTATTTGTCCAAGAAACTGAGCAGAGAAGAGTCAATTTGAGAAGAGTCATGAATCCAATGAACCCATTATTCGCAATTTTCTTCGATATCTGCACTTCCGGGGCGTCTTTTATAGCTTAAGCAAAAGGATGATTTTCTTTTCGTCTTTCAAGAAGTTAGTCCATTTGTCATCTGAATTGCTCGTAAATCAAACGGCTCACAACGCTGTAAAGGAACATGGAATTCAATATTTATATCAGGAATTCTGATAGTGATTTATAATAATGTCTGTTGCATCGACCACTGATAACACGCACATATAAAATTGCGAGGAAATGAATCGGGAGTGTCAGAAATGTCATGCAAAGCATTTTGGATATTTATTGTGTTAATCTATTTTTCTTTCTTCAAAGTTTATTAACAAGCCTCAGCTAGAACAATTACACATAATTTTTTTTATCAGAAAAGTGATCGAATTTCGATCACTGCGGGATCCTAGTAAAATTTTACACAAACAGCAGATGTGCGTAGATTGTTTCAATAGTCGATGCAACAGTCATTATAAATCACAATTAGAGTGCCTTTTATTAAATGGAATAGCATGGTCTATTACCGCATTTTAGCTACTTTTATGTACAAAGACTTCGTTTGAGAATCGGAACTAATTTTTTAAGACGGAAAATTAATAAAATCGCATAGAAGTATATGATTCAAAATCAAAGAGTAAAGCATTTTCGGTTTTCAGTTTTTGAAAAAATAAGCTTGCATTAAAAATGAGTTTATATTTTACATAAATAGTGCCTTGTGTTTTATAATGATTCTGAAAAGGGCCACGCAAAAAACCGGTTTATTTTTAGTTATGGCATAAAATAACAGAAATGGGAGTAAATATTAATCATTTTGGGAACCTTTTTTGAAATTCTATAAAATATGCTGTAATTAATTTAGGTTATTAGTCCTCTTAACAAAGTAAAACAAAACACAATTCTAAATTAGATAATATTTTTGATCAAGATATTTAAGCTTTCAAATATGGATTTTCAGGAGTAGTGTCATGGAGTTTGAATATGGGCGACACTCGCTCGAGGTTTCGGTCTCGCTTCGTATATCGTTCGAAGGCGGGGGCGGAGCAGAGCAGAGAGTGTCGTCATTCAAGCCAACACAAATGGACGAATAGGAGCCAAGGTTGGAGACGAGACAGAGGCTCCAAATTTTCAAGCTGTGAACGAGGGAAAATAAGAGGGAATGAGGAGACGAGGGTGGAAGGAGAACGGCTACAAGGAGAGGCATCCCAACGAAAAGTCGAAGGAGCTTTTCATCGTGGAGTGGGACGAGTTTCTCGATGGGCGCCGGATAGCGAGAGCAGGAGCAGCACGCCGAGAAGGACGCCGTTTGCGTCGAGTGCGTCGGAGCCTTGCTGTCAAGCCGCTAAGGTGGAGATTCCCGCGCCGGAGCAACGAGAAACGTATATTGCTGCCGTCGGCCTGAGCCAGAACGCCCGTCGTAGCAGCTGTTTCCTGGGGAAGACGATAGCTATTACGCCCCCGATATTTGTAAGTACTTTGCTGTTAGAAAATTGTGAACCGCGTGAAGTGGTCACGTTATTCAGCGACTTTTATTTGCGTGAGTTTAGCGGTTATACGAGGCTCCGAGCGTGTTGGCCCGGAGGCCTACGTGCTTACCTAGACTTCTACTATGGTTTCGTCTTTATGGAGAAGTGATTTTAACGGAAACCTCCACCTAGACGTAATTGCTTCCTTGTTTTCCTTAATTTGTTCATGCTAGTAATAATGAATTCAATGTATGTTCTTTACTCTCGTGATTAACACGCACGTGCTTATTTTTCAGTGCTAAGGAATGGAAAATTATAACGAGTGCGAGCCACTATGGAGTTCATATCTGAGTGTGTAATATTTACTTAATAAGACTTTCGGGACTGGACATTTATCTCATTTAGTGACTTTAAAATTCCCGATATTTATTTTTACCGAATTTTATTCCTTTGCAATTGTGTATGAGACCGCATGTTAATTTTTCGAACAGGACTGGTTCTAAGAAGCTTGGTGTTCATGAACTGTATAAGTTGTGTGAATTAATATGTGCGATTTCTCGATATCTCAAACAAGGTGTTTTCATGTCAAGAGGTTTTGCTATTAATGAATCTAAGCCTTATGGATTATTTGTTGTTGAACCCGTTTAAGCTTTACCAAGAATGTAGATATTCTGTTGAGCTTTACGCCTTTATAATTACTTATAAAAAAGGATGTTTATAGTGAATAGGTTAAGGATATTGACCTCCTTTATTTTTGTTGCTGCTTATAATTT
>JAHWFO010023289.1:31467-85942 GCA_023313115.1 Rhysida immarginata | reverse complement strand
CTTTCGAATTATGTAAAGTTACCTGTGTTGATTTGACCTATCAGTAGTGATATTGTTGCCTAAGGTGATTTGTTGCAAGGTATAATTTATACATGTGTAATTTTTTCCCCTTACAAATTAATGTGCTTTTGTTGCTTATTTGTTTTATTCATTGAATTTACTGATTTTGTCATCTTATTTATAACCTTATTAAACTTTCATTTAGTTATCCTTACACTGTTACGTGATTATTATTTCCACTGCGCCAGCTATTTATTAGTCTGCTTTTGCACGTTACAAGTAGCCTATTTATCGTGATATCGTGTTAGTTGTAAATTCACAAACGAAACTTTAATTTATTTTTGTAGTATATTCAATTCAGATTATAATGCAAAGAGTTGATAATGTATTTATTTATATACTAGTAGTTAGCCTCGCTTCGCTCGGCTGTGTGACGCTTGCCGTGCGTTTGTCTTATTTAAAAACACAAAAAAATAAAATAAAAAAATACATTTTAAACCACATACTGTATTACAAAACTTCATGAAAAATCACATTTTTAGTGAAAGTTCTATCACTATTTTTGATCAATTTCCCTTGTTCTTGAGGAATATCACGAATACAAAATTTTATATTGCTTTTAAATTTTGAACGTGATAAAGCGACATATAGTTGACCATGCGAAAACACTGGTTCATTTAAAAGTAAGCCTACATGAGAAAATGCTTATTTATAGTCATAGCAAAAGAAGGAATAATAGGAAATTGATGTCTTTTAAGTACGAAAGGCAAATTGAAATCACTTGAATTCAAATCGATTCTTGATATTATAAAGATTTCATTTATATTTGCCTCGTTTACAATTTTGCTTGGATTAAATGTCTATGACATAAAGAGAATATTAAGCGAGTACCATTGCATAACCCTTTTTTTGGATTCAAATTTCTTATCAGCATGACAATCATTCCTACTTTTATGGGAAGGATATGTGGTGGAACTCCTGGTGGAGTTAATGAATTCAGCATTTCTATCGTGACTTGATTAGATATTTGATCATTTGGATCTGCTATCACCGAGTCATTACTTTTGAATGTAAAATTTCTTCCTTCCTTTCGATCTATAATTTCGTTGTTCAATGTGAGAGCATCACTATTTGTTCAGCATAAGATTACTCGATTTGATAAATCATCAGATGAGAGTGATTGTATATCATCTCCAAAAATTGTAGAAATTATATCAGTGTCAGGTGAGACAATCATTTCATTTGGAATTTCAATTATATCACTATCAAAATTTTCAATTCTTGAAAAATTTCCAGAACCAATTTTAAGAAGCCACTCATTGAAATCGACTTGATCTGCACTTCTCATGTTAGCTAACAACGAAAGTTTTGTAAAATTTTGCTATAAATTGGATGATTTGATGCATGCTTCGATAACTTCTGTTGCTGTTCCTCTTGGTACTACCGCAAAGCATTGTAGAATATCTCCTCCAATGACTATAACCTTATTTCCAAATGGCTTGTCTCGTTTAATCGGATCATTTTGAACTCCATCTCTCAAGAAATTATCGATGCATCTCAGTCCATGTTTTGTTAACATTGTCACTTCATCGATGATTATAAGATTTGCTTCTAAAACATCTTTACCTTGAAGAGACGATGGCTTAAGTTTTGATGTTGAGTTTTCAAGCAATAGAACTGGGAGTGTTGAACTAACCTAACCTAACCTAACCTAACCTAACCGCTATGAACTGTTCTACCTCCTTTCATGAGTGTTGAAGCAATTCCAGTCGTAGCACATGGGAGGACTTTATCTCCATTTCCTCGGATGAAATTCATTAAAACTCTATAAAGATAGGCTTTCACAGACCCACCAGGTCCATCAAGATCGAATAATCGAGTTGTGGGATTTTCATCGTAAACTGATTAAGTGATCCTTTCGAAAGCTGCTCTTTGTTGAGTATTTAAAGTTGGAATGAGTCGTTCTGCTTCTCTTCTCTCTTCAATTGGATTAAAAATTTCTAACTCAGTTGGCTGCCCAGTTTGCTCTGGCAGATTGAAAGAAGTGCAATTAAGACTTATGTTGCTTGGGAACTGAAGAAATGTCGTGAAGAGAATAATTGACTGCAACATCTTAATCATGATCTCTCAAATAATCGATTGACACTGGATGTATGTATTTGTCCCATAATTTTTTTGCATTTGGTGATGAACAAAATACGCAGATAAAAGATAAGAACTGTGGAAGTTGAAATGGTGAGTTGAAGACAATAGCTTCTCGTATACATTTTTCCCGTTCTTCATCGTCTTCAAAAATGCCTCGCTGTCTTGCTGCTTCAACAAAAGTTGAAAACAATACTCCATCAACAGTTCTTAAATCTTCAAATGATTTTGCTCCAGGAACATGATGCAGAAGAATAAGAAGACAGAATAATTCTTGTTGAGCTGGATTAACAATGTACATTCGTGCAATTGTATTAACAACTTGAAGTCTTCGAGCTTGCCATTTGTTTTCTTTATAAATAAAGTGCTCAGGGATTTCTTGATAAAAATATCGATTTGCATTTTGATTCTCATTATTCAAAGTAAACCAATCTGTCAATTTTGAAATTTGATTTCTTGCATCATTCAATGCTTCCTCTTCATTTCCTATTTCGAATTGCACTTGCTGTTGATTTGGAAGATGAACTGGAAGTCTGACTACGTTGTGTGATCTATCATGCATCTTATATTCCAGCAAACGCCACCTAATTTGCACTAACATATCTTGATTCTCTGAAAGATTTGATTTCATCGTATAACAATTGTCTTTCTCCTGCCAATAGAGCAATCTTTGTACAATAATATCCTTTGTAAATATATTTATTGATATAAATAATTGCCTGTAGAGATTGCAAACTTCAACATTGATATGACAATTGTAACGTAAAAGTTAAATTCTGTTATACGGAACGTCAAATCTGTTATCAACTTCAACATTTCTCACGAGAGCAGTTCTTCCTGATCTTCGACGATAAATGGGATAACCTGTTGAGTTGGCTACTGTTGTCATCGCAAAATCTTTTGGAAAAATTTTCGTACACTTTCCATTTTCCATACATGGTGAATTTGGATTAATTTATTCGCAAGGCCTATGAATCTTGTAACAATCTCAAACAATCTTGAATCACTTTCTTTATCTGGAATTTCGGCACATACTACTCGATCGATATATGCTGCAGTTTTGAATTTATCAGCCTGATCAACTGCGATAAGAATGTGTGCATGTTGCAATCCTCTTTTTTAGAACTCAATTGTATAAACCTAGCCAACACACTTTCCCAAAATGTTTTTTTTTCGTTAAATCATCCATCAAAGATTTCAACTTTAATTTGAATACTCTTGCAATCAAAACTGGTCTATCTGATGAAGTTTCACCTCTCAAAAGATTCTTAGTAACTTCTTGCCAATTTGTATTTGAGTCACAGTAATGAAAAAAAATCTACCGCTCCAACTTTTGAAAATATTGCCATTGCGTCGTTACATCTTTCTCTCATGTTACGGGGAGACCCTTCAAAAGTTGATGGAGGAATAAGTGGAGTTCCAGCTGGAATATTGAGATTTGCAGCTACAGTTTGAACACGATCAGCGAGTCCTTGGTATAATTCACAACTCTAAGTTTTCTTTGATTCATTCTAATGAAATTCAGATTATTTGCTTCTACTTGCAAATAAGAATCTACTATCCATTGTTAACTCAATGTTCCAGAATTAATAATTGGGTTAAAATTTTCTCGAACTGCTGTTTGAGCTGATTTATATTGTAACATACTAATATTTTTTCTTCCAGGATTTCTATTTGCTTCATATCCCGGATAACTTTCACATTCCCATTGAGCCTACCTACCAGGATAAAGCACATTCCTAAAGGGATAAAGCAAAGCATAGGTCATAGAATCAAGTTATGGACTCAGAATGTTTATGTTTTCAAATTTTCCGTTAGGATTACTGGACAAATTTGATGGATAGATTCGTATATCTCTTTCGAATGGTGGCTCGCCATCGGCATCGTTGACAAATACCATAGCTATCTCATTTGCAGTTGGCGCATTGAATCTTCTTTCCGATCGTGGATTTTCTTTCATAAACATTGTTACAATCGGTAATTGTTTACCGAGTTGTTTTGCTGGCACTAATTCTTCTGCCTCCACATCTTTCATCATTCTAAATGTTTGTGCTATTCTGTTATTTTCTCTCATGAATTGATCAATTGTGTAGAGAATTTCTCGCATAAGATTAAGATTTTATGGATTGTTCAATCTTTCATCTGTTGCTTGAGTAGAGGTGTCGATGGCATATAATTGATTATATTTTGGAGATTCTCCTGCTCCTGGATGAAGTGTTGAAGTTGCGTGACATACTTTACCTTGTATTCGAAAAACATAAGGTCCGCAACCAGGTGGAGGTGAAATTTTTGCTCCTAAGGACGCAAAGGACAAAGAACTATTGTACTACCTTATATTTTCACGAAAATTCTTGTAGTACGGATTTGAAAGCATTTGACGGAAAAAAATTGGATATTCTGAAGGTTGATTTTGAGCATTGATTGGGGAATCAAGACTAACTTTTCCAAAATGACAACAACTTCTGAATTATTTTACTCCTCCTGACGATCGTTCAAGTTCGAAATTTTTTGCACCACAAAAACGATAAATTACACTCATTGGTCCACAACAGTGAGCTTCAATAGTTTCAATTATGTGATTTCTTTCAACAATTTGACTTCTATCTCGAACTTCACGATGTCTTTCATCATCTTGACGACGTCTTTCTTGAGACCTTTCCATAGTTTCCATTCTCCTTGCCTCTCTCTGTGCATTTCTATTATTCAATCTTACAACTGTTGCCTGTCGTGGTGTAAGTCTCGATCGATGCAAAGGCTGAGCTTCTGTATTTGCTGTTCTTCTTCTTTCATTTTGTTCATTTCGTTCATTTTGTTGTCTTCGAACATTTTCTCGTCGCTCAAGTTCAATTCTGGCTGCAGTTCTTCACAACTGCCTTGGTTCAACATTTTCTGAAATATTTCTAAGTCTTGGCATGATTTCCGTTGTGAGGACACGATTCGAACTTAAAAAGTCAATTGAAAACAGAAGAATGCAATAATGATTCGGGAAAACAATGTAGGTGGTGTGTCGGATTATTTAAGTGTGAGAAAGTATTGTTAGGGAAAGTCTTGTTGGCTGGTTTTTAGATTTTGATTATCTTCTATCTATATATGTAAAGCACAATGTTAATACGTTTATCCGGTTTTGAAATGCAACTTGGAAGCAAGCTAGAGTTGAAATTTAAAATACAGCTGTGTAATATAACCATAATGATGGGAAAAATCTAAAACTGGACATAAGTCTCTCAAAAACACAGATATTATTAATCTTTATGAAATATTCGTTTGTTTGCATGTGTGAACAATCAGCCCGTCGTTTTTGTGTCAACAATTGGCTGGTGATGTTTGTATGTTGCGATAACAGTGGTTGATGAAATTGATACATGCCATAGGTTTCCATCACAGCCTATAAATATTCATGGTCATCGAGCTCTATTGTTAGAAATTAAGCTAAAGTTTCTAGCTTCTGGTAGGGAGGGAACTCTATTGAAAAGTGGCGCTGCATGTACAATCTGCCCAAACTGCGCCCGCAGCGCCACCCTATCGACAGATAGAAACTTTACTTTCATTATCAGTTTCAATGAAAAACTCTATCACAGATCGGGGTCGGCCTTAGTCAACACCTCCTAAAGAGAAAGCCTCTGCACGAAAACGTCATACATTGTGACATCATCATATTAATTGTTCGTTGTTCTACTAATAATAAGCCCTGAATTTGCACTAATTCTCAGATGTCCATCCATTTCCCTGGGATGGTTTCATTTGTTATCATTTATACCTGATGAATAGAGCAACATTTCATTTTTTATTTTGTACAATAAAATCAAATATTTTAACCAAACCTGATATCAATTATTTTTGAAATTAAATGCATTTTAATTGTCTATTACTGACCTATAGAGCATTTTTGTTTCATCAAGGTTACTCTTAATAACTCTTATGGTTTGATCAGGAGTGAGGGAAAGTCAATGATAGCAGGGACAGAATAATGTTTTATTAGCTAAGATTGAATTGAAATTGAAATTGAAATTGTAATGGAAATTTTCAAAAAATGCTATAATTTTGCAACGAAAAGTCTGATTGTCACCATTTATACCTCGATTGATAAAGCTAATTAGATGCTACATTACAATTTTTATTTTGATTTTTTTCATTATTTGATTTTTTCATTATTAATTAAAACAGCTGAGGTAGGCGTACCATTACAAACCCTCACAGAACAACTAATGATTATAATTTTTATTTTGTCGAGATATCTTATAAACCTCCTTTTAAATTTAAAAAAGTGAAAAATTAGAATAAAATCAATTTTCTGGACCAAACTTGAAATCAATTTTTTTTTAACTTAAATGCATTTTAATTATCTATCATCGACCTATAGACCATGTTTGTTTCATCAAGTTAATTCTTACGGTTTAGTCAGAAATGAAGAAAAGACAATGAATAATGTTTTTATTAAGTAAGATGTATAAACACTTTAAGATAAGTAAACTAATGTTGATTTATTTTCCCTTTTTTCGGTATTCCCGGAAATGATGGTTGCGTTCCCTGAATGACGATTACGGTCAGTGTTTATAAGTAACACAAAACCCACATATTACATGATCCTCTACAACTTTCTAAATAACACATGGGGTCTAACCCCTACCCCTACAAAATTAAAATTTTCAAAATTTATCCCTTCACCCCTTTGTCAATTACTGGCGCAACTGCCTGTCAACAGGTGCAATAACTGTCAACTACTGGTTAAATAATTCATGCATTAGTTAGAAAAAATTTAATAACCTAATTGCTTTTAAAGATGTAATAATAATTTCGAGATTGTCATAGTCTGCATAATATTCGCAATTTTTTGGTTTCAAAATGCAGTCAAATTTACGTACACCATTTGGTTTCACAGTAATGTCTTAAAGTGTCAATTACTGGTACATCTACCCTAATAGGTTTTAGTTAGAAATCTTTTTTTTTCTTTTCTTTTTTATGTCTTTTATAATTACTGTTTATTATAGCTATTTACGTAACCTATAATTGTTATCATTTATTACTTTATACGAATAATTTATTGCCATTTTGGCTATCTTTATGATTTTCACTATACTTTGTCGTTTCATCTTGATTTTATTATACTTGATTAGTTTTGTTTTTACTAATGTGACGTCCTAATTAAAGGTTCGTCATGTATGTCCAATGGGGGAATAAAAGGGGAGAGTGAATTTTTGTAATTCAGCGTAGGTGTTGAGGTAATTATGCGTTTTGTTTCGTTCGTCTTAATGAATGTGTGTTGTTTACTATAAGTGTTTTGTTTTGATATTAAGTAATATACAAGTGTGTTGTTGTGTGTAGATGTTTAAAAGTTGAATTGTTAGTTTCGTGAGCGATCGTAATCAGTCCTCTGTTGGAAGGCAATTGTTTCGATATTTTCTAAGAAGATTGCCCAGCCTCCGGGAGAGGATTGTTGCGATCGCTTTTGGAGAAATTTGGATGCGTGTCTGTAATGTTTGTTTGTTTAAAAATTATTCGTTTTTTTTTTTTGGTTAAAAAAATCTGAGCGGTACTGACGTTCCGATGTCGCTTAGTAGAGTTGAATGCCTCGCATTCGAAATGAGGCCCTGTAAATTTAATCAATGGTTATTTATAGTTATTAATTAATTCATAGTGTACTATTAATGGTTAATTGGTTTAATGTTGAGCGACAGTGAGTATTGTAGTTTGCACGACAGGAATAAGTTTGAATTAGACTCCGAGTTTCGATGGCTTCCAGACGTGATACCCCAGAGCTGTGAGTGAGACGTCGGTCATGGACGGTGCGGCCGCAAGTGAACATGTGAACCAGAGTGTCGGACGCAAGACGGACGATGTCGTAATGATGGTAACCAAATGCGAATAGCGAACAATTTGGTGAGTGACTTTATTTATAAATTTATCGTTGAGAACAGAACTTCGAACGATATACTCGTCACGAAGCCCGATGATGCCAATCGTTCTCCCGCCTTTGGCATTCACGAACGAAAGACTGTTTCACAGCGTTGTTCTTTCGCAATGAACTATAGCGCCGCTCCCAATAGACTATTGTAATGTTAAAGAAAAGTATTTGTAACTGTTATATTTACTGACCTAGTTAAGAAGTTAAGGCAAGTAAGCATCCTGCTGTGGAATTATTACCATGCAGTATTGCAAAAGGATATTACTATGATGAGGATCGTGTCGTAGAGTGCCCTGGTTAGCGCATGTTTACAGGCAAGCAAAAATGCCTACACTCATAACCAGCACTCAGGCTCGCCAGTGGCTGGAGTGATAGGGAGCACGGTACTACTCATGAGGGGTTCCAGCACCTCCCCCCTTTTATTTGATTGAAAGGAGGCGCCATGCGCGTAGAGCGTGATATCTGAAATATTTGTTTCGGGTGTACTTTGGTGCCCATGACTATCACCTCAGCGGAGTAAATACGTTAACACGCCCATTCGATTAGTGAAATTTCCTTCATGCATGGGTAAATTTTTATCACGGTAGGAGTGCCGGTAATGTGCATGCAGACACAATACTTGTAATGTACTCGGTTATGTATCATTAAGTTAAGGAATGTTAAGTTTAAAATTGGGGCCCCGTAATCTACGATATAGTATAACTGGAATAGACGTTAGACTTTTTATTATGAATAAATTGAGCTACATTGAACAAAATACCACAATCTCAGTTTGATTCTTCCATTTTATTTCGGTCTCGAACCCTAAACTTCCTTCACCCCGACACCTGACGCGGAAGCGAGGTAACACTAACTATTATTGTGAGGGTGGTAGCACGCTACACTAGCCTTTTTATGATACTATGTTATTTTGTTCGAAGTGTCCCGAGGGCTAACTCGTCGGTTATAAACCACCTTCGTCGGGCACAACTGTTAAATTTATCTAACCTTTAAAATAAATAAATAAATAAATTTAGTACCAATGCATAATTTTCTATGTTTAGTTTAATGAAATTTTTTATATTTGTTTGAATTACAAGAAACTGTTTATGAACACGTTCCTGAAATGAGTTTTGGAGTATATTTTAAATAAAAAAATAGTAAATTTGAAAATATTACTATTGAATTCGCAGGGTGCAGACAAATACTGATGATGACTATGTTTTAAACCCCACGTTGTAATATTAATATGTCATTTTAATATTACAATCTTTTTCCGAAGGGAATTCTTCACCTCTCTGATTTTGAATCATATACATATATAAAGACAATGATTTTTCCATTAAAAAATTGACAAGAAATTTGAAATGTCTGAAATTGAGGTACAAAAATGCCAAATCGCACAAATCAGAAGTTGAGAAAACTGCAAAAAACGTGTATTGTGTAAAGTATGAGTTTTTTTAAATTTTATTTACAAAATAGATGTTAATGCTTTTAAAAACTATTTTGTCATGTGCTATCAAATCATATGTAATTGGTTTTTATGGGAAAACAATTTTAATTTTTGACATGTGCTGATTTCCTTGAAATCATGGGACGTGTGCAGTTTTGCATGAAACCAGGCATGATCAAAATTGATGACTGCATTCCACTTCTTTCCTCTGTGTTATGGGGCAATAGAGTTTTTCTTTGTTAGCAGAATCTGATAACTAAGAAAATACTTATGGTTTCATGCTCAACTGCTAGGCACCAAAAATACATTGAAAAAACAGACAGTGCTTTGCTTACACAACAAAATGGTACTAATTATTTTACTAACAATTTTTTAAACAATATAAAATTTTTGATTGTACACTGTGCAAAGATTAATCAAGGAATACAAAATTACTGTCCATTTTACTAACAATCAGTGTAATGATATAAAATTTTTCGATTGAACACTGCAAAGATTATTAAAAATTACTGTTCATTTTACTAACAATCTATGTAATGATATAAAATTTTTCGACTGAACGCTGCAAAGATTATTCAAGTGATAGAAAATTGCTGTTCATTTTAAACGAAACAACTACAGTCTTCTTCAAGACAGTCACACTCATTGTTGACGTCGTCATCGGGCTCATCGGTTTTTGAATTCTTTTCAATAATGTTGGCACACCATTTCACGAAATCCACTTCCCGCCAATCGTTGCCAAATATGGTCTGCAATAGACCCTCCACATCCTTTTTTCTTGGAAATTCACCCATCTTATGATCCTCTGCACTATGCGCTTATGTTTCTATACGAATGTAGGGGTGGCCGTGCAGTCGAAGAACAATGCTCATACTAAACGTGTTACGATCTTACAGTATGCTCATACCAAACGTGTTTAATGCCTTACCTTCTTCAAATGTTAAACATGTTTAAGCTCGGTAAAGACGGGCATATAAAGGGTGTCCCAAAATGAGCTCATATTTTAAATTTTTTATAAAACACATTTTTCATTGGAAAATTTATAATATTTTTGCTTTATTAGAAAATAAAAACGTAGAGATTATGAATGATACAAAACATCTTACCATCTAACAAATGACCGCTCCGGCCTTGGCACCACAAATTCATTCCTTTGAGTAAATTTTCAATAACATGTTGATATAATGGCTGGGAAATTTCAGCAATGTTGTGTCGAATTTCATCTTTGAGCTTCTCAATAGTTTGTGGTTTATTGATGTACACTTTATCCTTAAGATAACCCCCGAGTAAGAAGTATAACGATGTCATGTCACATGATCTTGTCAACCAATTCACATCACCTTGCTGCGAGATAACACGTCCTGTTTTTTAAAGTGAATTTTTACAATTTCTACGCGTTGTTCGATTGTGTAGTTTTGCATAATTTAACCTCTATTTTTATAATGACAGCGTATAAAAATCTCTACTCTGATTGTACCACGAAAAAATGTCGGCAAAATAAAAATGTCAGTTCATTTTGGGATATCCTTTATAATAAAAATCGTACCATCCAATATACAGTTTTTGAAACAAACACGACTGAGCTATTGACATGAGCTATTTATTGTTGGTCCGCGCATATTGTTGGTGCGATGAAAACTTAGCAATAAGCGTTACGGATTCTTCGCAAAGTATAGTAGGATAATGAAAATTGCAGTTAGAGGCTTTATTAGCTAACATAAAAGCTGTTATTCTAAAAATGCAAATCCTGTCCGTGTCATCAAAAAGGAGAGAGCGCCCTAAAAAGTCTCTCTGCTCGTGGTTTTTGTAAGATGCTTAGATTTGCTTCTAATTTCCAAACGCTAGAAGCATAACAGCGGTAGCCGGTGTTAAATCAAGCGTCCAAACGGTAAAGAGAACAATAAACATTTATGCATACTTCAGTTGAATTCTAAATGAACAAAGTTGGCTAAATAAGAAATTTAAAATTGGACTAGAATGAAAAACTTTAGGTCGCCGAAATGCACCTCACAAAATAACATTTCGGTCATTCCACGTCAATTCAAGCAGAGATTTTATAGCTTTGGCACAGACCTCTCGGGTTTTAATGAAATTTGGTATATACAATTTCTTAGGGAGTTGGTAATGAATGCCAAATATTATTAATTTTTTCTTATTTTTATGGAAGTTACGGACATTTAAAATTTTCGAATTTGAGTATGAGTCTTATCTATGAAATACTGTAACTTCAGTTGTATTTTACTTAGAAAGATGTGATTGGTGTCACATGAAAGCTCTATAACTATAGCTTCTATATGAAATTTTTTAAAATTATATTACGTATACGCAAATATTTGAATTTAATAAAACTATTTTGTTATGCAAATTTCTCAATAGGGGTTTTTTTTTCGTTAAAAATTATTATTATCTTACACATACTTTCATAAAAACAAAACAAAAAATTCATAACTGTGTTTTGCTCCGTTTTGAAGATATTAATTTTTAAAGCTCGAATTCCAAGCCAGAAAAGAAATTTTAAGTTTTAAAAGAAAATTCAATAAATGTAGAGATGATACGAGGGTTGATCGAAAAGCAAAGCCTCCATGGCTGTAACTTTTAAATTTGTTAACCGATTTTCAAAGTTCTTTTGTATCTGATACTTACATTTTTCCTCTATGTAATGCACTATTCACTTTTCGACATTATCCCCATCCCTTTCCACGCAATGCACCAACGTGTGACCACTTGGGTGAACCCGTCGGAGAGGAAGTCCGGGATTGTTGTTGACACAAGGATTAAATGGCAGTATTGGACCATCTTCTGCAGCATGATAACGCTCGTCCGCAAACAATCGCCATACACAAAAGCCTGATTCACATAAAGTGCGTTGTGCGTTGCGTCACCGTTGCTGCGTCAATTTCGGTTCACATAACTTTTTTCGTGCGTCCGTTGGCCGTTCGTTGGTCATGCGTCAGGCGAACGTCGTGCGTTCAGTGCGTTGAAAAATTTCCACTTTTGACGCTCGACGCTCGTGTGGATCAACGTTCTCCAATCAGCAGCAAGCACTCTAGCCAATCATGAAAGAGCGCCGTTTCCACCGCCTTCGCTACATATGGTTTCTTTTTAAGAAATTAAAGAAAATAGTTACAATCAATAAAATTGATGATTAGCTAATAAAAGCAGGTAAAATGTTGGATCCATTATAAAGCCTAGTACACACTAGTTGCAAATGCCCGTTGCGTTACACCGGATGGAAACAAGTGTGGACGGTTTGTTTGTGTCAAAATATGCCTCGAAGCAAGCAACGGGCACGATCGCTCGGAAGGCGGTTTTTCTCCGACAGATCAAAGGATTGAAACGACTCTGGTGTGGACGGGAAGCGTTTCTTTTCCTCCTTCCTTAACCTTCCCTTTTTCCCCTGTTTAAATAAAATCAGTGATTTTATTTTCATTTCTTTAAAAGAATAAATAAATATAATCATCTCAATTTTTAATAGATTTATTTTTAATTTATATGTTTATATAAATGATAATTTATTTATTCTAAAATATATCTCATTTATATATTTATTATTTTAAAATATATATTTCATTTATTTTTTTACTTATTTATTTATTTCTTTATTTTAAAGAATATCTTATTTATACATTGAAACATAATTTACATTTATACAAATATAAATTAACGATTGTAATGAGTTAAAGAAATATTTCTCATTGTTGTTTAAGATGTTATGGGAATATAAAATTTTACAGAAGTGAACCGTACTTTTAAAATATGTATTATTTAAGTTAAAATCTTTGGAAAGTTCTATATTATTTTTATATTATTTTCTTTAATACCAAAATAATAAACCCTTCAGTGATGAAATCGCCTTCCGAAATTTCGTGTCATTTTTAGCAATTTTAGAACCGATTAAAGATAACAGAAATTCGAAATCTGTTGGGTGCATCCGAGCGAACTTTTTGTACATTCCACTCACACTCTGAAATCTTAAATCACCCATCAGATTCGTGCCACAATACGCCTTCCTAGTAGTATATAGTTTACTAATCCATCATGTTGAGTTTTTTCTTTTTATTTTATTTTTTTTCCATAAGCTCATGATAGAAAAAAACTGTAGTTAGATATGGACTTAACACAAAATAAGCATAAGAATCAGCACTTAACGTTAAAGAAGTTTTTAAAAAGTAACTTTTTGCTTGCCTATGTATTCACACTGAAATCGATATTTTTTATCCCATAAACTGCAATGGATTTGAACATTCGATAGATTAATTGTATAGACGTCATCGTGTAGGGTACAAATGTCTACATTATGGAAGAACTTGCAAATTCACGCTGTCTCCCCCCCTCTGGAGGGGTTCTTTCTGATAGTTGCGTTTCCACGAGTTTCTTCATTTCCTCAAGTAAAGAAACAAGTGTGTATGCACACGCGTTTGCAGCGTTGCGTTACAGAAAATAGCGTAACGCAACGGGCATTTGCAACTAGTGTGTACTAGGCTTTATGCTATTCCCTGTAACGTAACGCTGCAAACGCATATGCGTACACCTGTTTCGTTACTTGAGGAAATGAGGAAACTCGTGGAAATGCAACTGTCAGGAAGAACCCCTTTCCAAAGAGGGGAGGATCGGCCTAGGTGGCTCAGGGGTTGCGTGATCACCTCTGATGCCCGAGGACGCGGGTTCGACTCCGGCTGAGGACGACGAGGATGTTTTCAGGGGGAAAATCCTGAGATCACGCACTTCTTACGGAATGGAAGTAAAGCCGTTGGTCCCGTGTAGTCGTTTGCCGGCTGCACGTTAAAGAACCCTCGCGAGGCAAAATTTGCGGACCCTATAACGCCGTCCTGAAATGACCATGGCAGTTGAAAAGGACGTTATTACCAAATAAACCAAACCAAAACCAAATTTGCAAGTTCTCCCATATTGTAGACAGTCTCTCGTTTGAATCCTACACGATGACTTCTATAATCTATCGAATGTTCAAATCCATTGCAGTTTATGGGATAAAAAATATCGATTTCAGTGTGAATTACATAGGGGAACAAAAAGTAACTTTTTAAAAACTTCTGAAACGTTAAGTGCTGATTCTTTTGCTTATTTTGCGCGAAATCCATATCTAACTACAGTTTTTTTTTTCTATCATGAGCTTATGAAAAAAAAAATAAAATAAAAAGGAAAGCTCAACATGGTGGATTAGTAAACTATATACTACTAGGAAGGCGAATTATGGCACGAATCTGTTGCGTGATTTAAGATTTCAAAATGTGAGTGGAATCAACAAAATTTCGCTAGGATGCACCCAACAAATTTCTAATTTTTGTTATCTTTAATCAGCCCTAAAATTTCTAAAAATGACACGAAATTTCGTAAGGCGAGTTCCATCACTGAAAGGTTTAATATTTTGGTATTAAAGGAAACAATATAAAAATACTTCAGAAACTGCCCAAAGATTTTGACTTATACATATTTTAAAACTACGGTTCACTCCTGTAATATTTTATATTCCAATCATACTAAACAACGATGAGAAATATCTAATACACTAGTAGTTGGCCTCGCTTCGCTCGGCTGTGTCAAGCTTGGCATGCGTTTGCCTTATTTAATAAAATCAGAAAAAAATAAAACGAAAATTAATTTATTTTAAACAACATACGTATTACAAAAGCACGATTCGCATTTTTAGTAAAAGTTCTATCGCTATTTTCGAATAATTTCCCTAGTTCTTGAGGTATGTCATGGTTACAAATTTTTATATTGCACTTAAAGTTTTAATGCGATAAAGCGACATAAAGTTGAATATGAGAAAACACCGGTTGATTTAAAATTAAATCTACATTAGAAAATGATTGTTCTTGACTCTAATTTATAGTCATAACAAAAGAAGGAATAATTGGAATCTGACGTCTTTTAAGTACGAAAGGCACATTGAAATCAATAACTGGTAACAAAATGAGACCAATAGTATCGAATATAAATGCCCCTACATATCGTTTGTCCAAGTATCTAGCAAACTATTTAAAAACATTAAAATTTTCCGATTTCGATAGCTCGATTAAGAATTGCATAGACTTAGTCAATAAGATTGAAAACTTATACTTAAATGAAGGTGAAATTTTGGTATCCTTCGATATCATTTCACTTTTCCTAGTATACCTATACCGAAAACGATGGATTACTTTAAACAAAAATAAGGTCCCGCCTAATGTAGCGGATAAAGTCCTAACCCTGACCAAATTATGTGTCAACAATAATATTTTCAAATATAAGGACAATATATACATAAAATGATTGGAGGTACGTCTTTGGGTTCATGCCTCAGCCCTATTTTATCTGAGATTTTCCTAAAAAACTTTGAAGATATTCTGAAATCATCCAATTTTTATTTCCCCAAAACATGGTATTGGTACGTGGATGATATCTTTACTATTATCACGACTCTCTTTTGAGTTAAATAATTTCTTAGCAATAATTAACAAGTGTCATGATAGACAAAGGAAGAGTGAACGAACTTGATTAAATATACGAGGAAACATTTTAATGGTATTTCAAGTTTTGATTTTTTGATTTTAGTTTTTAAGTTCAACCACGATTCAAGCGTAGGAGGCACATTGTGGAGATGTTTTTCCACAAACTGAACGAACATTCCTCAGCACTCTTCATTGTCAAGCAGAGAAACGTTTAGAAACCAGTTCTTATTGGTGACTTGATCTGCAGCAATTGCCGGAGAAACAAATAGAGGATCCCACGACCACAAGATGGCACTATGGTCGGAAAATGCACAAGGAATAACCTCCATTGTTCCAGCTGCACCAGCAAACACATTGTCGACCAAATAAAGATCGAGCCGCGATGCCACAGTGGGTCCTTGATGAAATGTGAACCCACTGAGATCACCACGAGAATTAACGGGCCATAGATCAAACAATGCATTTTGCTGGCACAGGCGATGCACATGTCCAGACGAAAAGATGTTGTCTCCGTCTGGATGACAGTTAAAATCACCAGCAATCACTACAGGAAATGATGAACACAGATAGAAGAAGAAGAACTGCTGCGATGATGGCTCTCGCGGCTGTCTCGCTCGGTCGAAGAAGAAGCAGCAACACCGTCCCTTCTGCTGTGATGCCGTCTGTGCTTGCGAGGTTTGGATGCCGTCGCAAGCACGTCCCGCTGTATTGATGCTGATGACCGTACATTTCCAGCTGATGATGACACTGAAGCAGACGTAGGCGCACAGGCGATCCGTAATGGCTGCGAAGTCGATGTCTTTGCAGGCGGAGGAAGGGCTGGAAAATCTTCCTCCGGGAAGATGGATTCGGATAATCCTGATACGTCTACACCTTCTTCTGCAGAGCTCACCTCCTCAACCATCGAGATGTCGCACTATGATGTCACCCGTTCTTTGAAGCAGAAAATCTGGGTGCTGAGGATACGAAATCCTATGCACCACACTTTAATCTGACATGAAACCTCTGAGATAGTTCTCAGTCATCAGCGGCGATGCTCCCCGGATGCAGACTGGTAAATATCCGGGTTCAGCATAACTCAGGTGGACGGTGGTCTGCCCAACCTTGATGATATCGGCAGACACAATACGGTCTGTCGGGGTAAGCCTCTGTAGGATCAAGACAGCGGGATCGCCAGACGGCAGTACAGGAGGTATACTCGTTTTGGAGTATAACTCCTTCATAAACATGCCGATGGAAAAGGGCCCGTCAGCAATCATATTCACCATATTCTCCATGGTGAATAAGTAAAGTCACAAAGAGTTCGGGGGGGAAGGTGAAACCTCCCCCGGGGTTGCCGGGGGGAGGGTCACTAAAAGTCTCACAAAAGATTTCACGCAAGCGGTAGTTGGTTGATTGCTGCGTGAAAATCTTTTAAAGTTCAAAAAGTCACTCACATACTTGAGGGCACTAATTGGAGTCAGTTGTCCTTCGTCCTAAGCTGTTGGAGCTAAGGCAGATGGTGATGCCTCAGCAGATGCCTAAACTAGGATCTTAAAATTCTAGGCGTCTAGGCGTGCATTTTAAAATTCTAGGTGTCTAGCAGTCCGATTAGGGACTGCGCAACTTTATAAACGCCTCAAAAACGAGGCTTGTTCGCTATCGGTGAAGCATCAAAAGTCCATCGGAAAAGTTGGGTGGAAAGACTGGTCTCCTCCGATGACCTCGCATAAGCACTTTGATGTTGAATATCGTTTCTTAAACGTAAACGGATCTAGCTTTGACCATTCAAGAAGAAGGAAAAAACGGAGTTGAATGGCCACTTTCCTCCATCCAGCTGTCAGTGATAGAGGATGACCTAGCAATCGACTTACACGGGCCAGCCAAAGTTCTTTATTAATGAAGGCGATCGCTAGAGCTAGGTCTGGTTTCAGTACCTCGCTGGTGGAATCGTTAATGAAGAAGCATACAGACTGATAAGAGAAATGCACCAGCCCATAGTGCTGCTTCAAACAATCCCAAATCGATGTTGCAAACGGGCACTCGTAGAAAATATGGCTGACTGTCACTTCAGCGCCGCAGAACAAACAACCAGCAGACTCGACCACTCTCCACTGATGAAGTCGTGAAAAAGAGTGAAATCCGTGATGCAACAGTCGCCATTGATAATTAAATAATGTCCGCTCAAAAGCAAAAGATTTCAGTAGCTTTAGACTGCTGCCCACGGATAATCAGGGAAGAACTTAAGGATGTCAGTTGTCTCCTCTGAGTCGGACTGCTGAAAGAACCAAGATAGGCGTAATGAGCCCCAATCTTGGGGATCCAGACGGCGCAGCATGGGTAAGAAAGTCACAATGTCGAGGGTAAAAGTCTTGTATATGTCTGGTTGTCGATGATAGGTAATCACTGGCAACAAGGGAGGCAATGGAAGCCTATTCACCTTGAAGATAAAGCGGCCGTCCGCTGATAGGAACTTCTTGACTTCGTCTTCGGTGAAGGGACGTGTAATGAAGGCATCGGAATCCTCTGAAAAAGGTCGTAGTGACTCAATCCAATTGTCCGTGGCATCTGATGGGAAGATTGGGTTGCTAAAGACAAACGAAAAGTGGGAGTGGAACGCTGATAAGATGTCAGAATCAGCATCCACTTCCCTACCTTCCACAACCCAAGCGGCGACATTTCTTGATGCTGGCTCGACGTCTCTCCTCAGCAAATGCGGCCGATGACATATTTCTGACGTCAGCAGCCCAGGTGAGTTTGGCTCTGAGCGCTGCGCCAGATGCTTTCCGGATCATCAGAGCGTTGATTTCGCTCTTCACCTGACGAATATCGGTCACAAACTTCTCATTAGGGGTGGAATTTCAGAGGAGCCGGAGGATTTCTTGGAGCATAAGGAGATGACGACAAGGGTGCCTTGCAGCATCAATCCCAATCTTCCTAAAAAATCGTTTGATCTTGTCTTTGAAAACAAGCCACGAAGCAAGAGTAGGAGACACATTGTGGAGATGCTTTTCCACAAACTGAACAAACATTCCCCAGTATTCCTTGTTGTCGAGCAGAGAAACGTTCATGAACCAGTTTTTGTTTGAAGCACTACCTGTGGCACAAGCTGAAGATGGAGGTTTCTATGACCACATGATGGCACTGTGGTCAGAGAAAGAACAAGGAATCACCTCCATCTGTCCAGGTGAGTCAGCAAAAGCATTATCGATCAAAAAAGGTCTAATCTAGATGACACAAGGTGTCCTTGATAGTAAGTGAACCCCGGATGATCACTCTGTAACTGGTGTGTCCATAGATTGAATAATGCATTTTGCTGACATAAATGATACACATGTGCAGACGAAAAGTTGTTATTATCGTCTGGATGGCTGTTGAAGTCGCCAGCAATGACCACAGGCACAGCACAACACAAATAACAGTCCAGACCGTCGAAAAAAGACTGTTTCTCTACTCTTCTACACGGCGCATATACGTTAAACAATCGGAAAGTCACACCTGATGTTAAAATGTCTAACGAAATTACTCTGCACTCGCAGTCATAAATACAGTTCGACACCTGAAGGGAAGGGTTAAAGATGATGGTAACAACCCCTTGTCCAACAGGTGAAGATGAGTTTATAAAGATTTGCGCACTAGGAAATTGACTGTGAAGGGCAGGTAGATCGTAACCTTTCTGCGTGGAAGCTAGTTTAACTTCCTGCGGAAGAAGGATATCTGGCCGGTACAGAGCATTAAAAGTTAATAATACCGATAGCTTAAAATGGGAACCCAGGGAACGTATGTTCAGCGAAATGACCTTCATTCAGAGGATTTCGGTGGAAGAGGCTGACCTAACTTCGATGGAGGCTGGTCTGTCTCCGACGACGAACGTGGCTCAGCAGTCCTTCAAAGCGGTGAGCACGTCCGATGAGAGGAACTATGGCGGCTGCTCACACTGCCGTCCCTCTCAGACGATGATGATGCCTTCTTGTCCATTCTGCTATGATGTCGATTTTTCTTTTTACGAGGAGACTTGCTCTCTGAACGCCCTTCCGGCTGCGTCGATGTGGAGATCGCCATTGGAGCCGAAGATGACACAGGGAACGTTGCAGGAAGACGGGTGATACCCACTGGCTGCGACGCTGGTAGAGACGGAGGAGGAAGAGCTGGAAATTCCTCCTTCAAAGGCGTCGAAACATCACCCAATGGGGCATCGATGTCTTCCTTTGCGAAGACCACATCTTCATCCATCACGATGTCACTTGATGGCTAAAGCAGGGACGTCTCCACAACAACCTCTGAAGACGGAAGAAGTGATGATGGCGCCTGCTCTTCTTCAGTTGGTAGTGGAGGCAAAGATGGCTGCGATGAAGCGGCCCGCGACGTACGAGGAGAAGGTATGGGCCGGGCCGGTCGTTGTGGCTCTGCATCTTGTTCAGCTGATGTCATCTTCGGTGACGGACGAGGCGTTGACGTGACTGCTGCGGTACTGGCGTCCATCTTCTCCGGGCAATGATGGTTCCTGCCCACCAAGCGTGAACATTTCGTACACTTTTTCAGGAGAGGGCAATCTCTCCTGACATGAGACGACTTTTTGCAGTACCAACAGCACTGCCTCATCCCCTTATAGTACACGAAGACACGTTCTCCATGTAAAGTAAGGGAATCTGGAATGTCTTTGTCCAGCCTCATATCACCGGGGAGTATCTGCGTGCTCGGGACGAAAGATACCGAGCCCTTCCCCAAACTCCGACATAAAATTTCGGATATAAGCCGTGGACAACAACGGCGAAATTCCCCTGACGTAGACTGTGAGGTGGCCAGGGTCCGCGTGATAAAAGTTGACGGTGGTGTTGCCAACTTTCACGCACTCCACATCGACGATGCGATCAGCAATTACGCTTGATTTGCAGAGCATTCTCAACTCCGTAGAGGAGAGTCTCTGCAACACCAAGATGGAAGGGTCTTCAGAGGCTAGAACAGGCGGTACGCCGGATTTGGTGTACAGCGCCTTCATGAACGTGGCGATGGAGAATGGCCCGTCCGCCATTAACATGACCATTCTGTCCCTAGTCACAGAAAAGGAGAAAAAGTCACAAAAAAGTTCGAGGGGGGGGGGTGAAACCTCCCCCGGGTTCGCCGGGGGGAGGGACCCTAAAAGTCACAACGTTATTCACGCACGCGATAGATGGTTAGATGCGGCGTGAATAATATCTAAGTCAAAAAAGTACACTCACTCAGTCACAACTCAAAAGCACTATTAACTTCTGCTAGGATTCGGCGTCCACAGTCAGGTACCATCGACCAAGTAGATCCACTCTGCCTTCCTCTTCGCCGTTCCTGACTTTTATTCACCCTCCTCATTTGCATCCTTCGTTTAATTTCCAATTGGCTGCCTTCCTCACTTTTAGTGCTTCCTCCATCGACCGATCTATTTTCTTTTGCGGGTGGAGGGTTTTCTCTTTTTACCTTTTCTTTCCGCTGTCTACCTGCTCCTCCTCTAATGCTCCCAAAAGTTGCTTCGCCCATTTTTTTCTCTCTTTTCTCTGTCGGCGCTCGGTGACCTGACAACTATCTTTGACACCAATAAATGCAGTGTAGAAGACTACGTCCAACACATCAGTAAGTTTTTTCCAACAGTACAATTTACTACGTACGAATTACAAAATAATTTTAAGCTTCCCTCTTTAGATATTTTGATTTGTAGAGATCAGAACTCATTATCTTTCAAAGTTTACAGAAAGCCGACCAATAAGTTAAATTATATTACTAACGATTCTAGTCACCCATGGAATCAAAAGGTATCAACTTTTGTTTCCATGATTGATAGAGCGTTAAATTTACCTTTTAAGTAATTTGATTTTCGAAAAAGAGATCACACTAATTAAAAACATAGCAGAGTTGAACGGCTATAGCAAAAGCACCATCAAAAATCTACTCAGAAAGAGGAGAATCAAGAAGTTTATAGAAGATACAAAGAAATAGGAAAAACGATCTCATTACCATACAATAAGTTTTACATTATTATTATTATTATTATTATTATTATTAATTAACTGGATCCAATACGTCCATCCAGGACCTGTATGGCCACAGGCCAACGAGTTGGGTCCCTGGATGGACCTGCATTCACGACTGATGTATGATGGTCACAGCAGCTGGGGGGGGGGCAAAGATTGGCTATCACGGATGGTCACCCATCCAGTGACGAGCCGTGCCTGATGTAGCTTAACTTCACAGAAAGGTTTAATTGCTGTTCTTAAAGCTTTTAATTTATCACTATCTTTTAACAATCCAAATCAGATCAAGAATTTTCTACAAAACCCAAAGGACGGAATCCCACCACTACAGAAGTCAGGAATTTACAAAGCAACCTGTTCAAATTGCCCGATGTTTAATTTGGGGCAAACTTTTCGGAATATAGAAACTCGATTTAAGGAACGTCTTAGACACAGAAAATACGGAAGAAGGGCTCAATAGCAAAACATTCAATAGAAACCGGCCATGATTTTCTTTAAAAAATGTTAAATTGATAAAAATCGTTAAATAAAAAACACCTGTTGGACGCTTTCGAATGCTTAGCCATTCACAGTGCAGATAAAGAACGGTTATCAAAAGCGGACATGGGGCCAATAGAGGAATCATCTCTAATCAAATGGGCTTCCAAACTACCCAATCGTTAACTTTGATTTGGTTGACCAATTTTTTGATTGGTTTTTCGTTCATTATATATACCCAGCGTTTTTCTTTCTAAAGTCGATCACGAAGAGGTATGTACCGCCAATTATCGAGCGGACTTATGGCGTCCCGTTTAAGACGATTTTAACTGAGTTCGAGAAGCATGTTCCAGTGCAAAAGATCACAGTTCATACGGGCAGAGCTGAAACCGTCAAAGTTAAATGTGAAGATGAAGAAACACACAACAGGTTAGTCATTGGAATAAAGTCTGATAATATTTTAAAAATTTAGCATCATCAACTGAAGTCGGAGAGAGTCTTGAAATACGTAATTCGTAATGTGGATGTTACATATGACCTCGATGACTTCCAAGAAGACCTAAAAAGAGCCAACTACTTCCCGGAAAAAGTTATTCGATTGAGGAAAGCTAAAGGATCCATTGATATGCCAATGGTTTTGGTTCTACTCCCGAACACCGAACACAACCAGTCATTTGCAAAGGATGTCTAGTTCTAAAGTGACATCAGGCAAATCCCATGCTGCCGCTGTGTCTACGCCGGAAGATAAAGGCCTCAACATCAACGACCTACCAGGTATGTAAAAACAATTAGGACGTATCTTTCATCTGTTCTCTAATCTAGGCAAGAGTTACCCACAGTTGAGTGGGCTCCTTACGACCAACTAATTTTAGTATGGCTGCTCGACGTTATACTGTAATCAACAAAGGTGAACTTCAGTGCGTGATATGGAACGCTTGGATCATTCCCCAAAAGCGTATCGAGTTTCACAACTTTCTGATAAAGCAAGAAATCGACGTTGCTCTCCTCTGTGAAACTCACCTCAAACCAAGCCAAGACTTCAAGCTACCTGGCTATTGTGTGTACCGTAATGATCGAATGGCTTCAAATGCTGCAAGATGTGCGTCTGGGGGCGCTGCGATCATCATTAAGAGGAGAATTAAACACCAAGAATTAGTATCCAATTCTTATGCAGGTATGGAATCGGCCTCCATCATTATCAATGACGTCTCCTGTGGTGAAGTGAACTTCGTGGCGCTCTACAATTCACCTAAACACTATCTTGACACTTGGAGCATGGCAAACATCCAAGCTGGAACTCCAGAACGCAGAATTACAACGGCATGGTTCTCTATAGGTACATACAAGGTAGAGATATCATCGCTGCTGGACCTATGGAGAACACTGCGACCACTCCCCTAGTAGTGACGTTTTGGACATCTCGCTCTTGAAGGGTTTATTCAAACCGTACAATATCTACACGATTGATGACCTTTCTTCTGACCACAAGCCTGTGGCGTTGAACTTTGACAATGTTGACATAAATTCCCAAGAGGAACTCGTATATCATCAAGACTGGAAGCTCTACAAAGATATTATTAAGGACTGTGGCTACCATCCCGACGTTGCTTACTGTACAGAAGACATCGATCAACTTGTTGATGACATCACCAGATGTATTAACAGTGCCATAGAAGCTAGTAAGTATCCATCTGAGAATAAACCTTCTCATCGAATCCAACTCACTCCTGGACTCCAACACCTAATTGCTAAAAGAAACAGGACCCGTAGACTATAGCAACGCCATCGTGAACCTTGGCTCAAAACCAAGTACAACAGGTTAGTGCGAAGAGTTCAAGAGGAGATAAAAGTGCTTCGTGACGCTAGATGGAATGAAAAACTCAAAAGCTTGTCGGCTCAGGACAATTCTATTTGGAGTACGGTCAGAGCTTTACAGAAGAAGAAGAATGTTACGCTTCCTCCACTCCGTACACCACAAGGTGAATATGTGCAAACTGATCAGGACAAAGCCCAAGTCATTGCAGATTCACTGGAAATGCAGTTTGTTACTCCTACCAACAATAAGCCCGAGAGCCAAATCATGTCTCAGCGTGTGGTAGAAGGTATTGTCAACTTTGATGAAGTCTCACAACATTTAACGAAGAACAGCATCGAGGCTGGAGAGGTCGCCACCATCATAAGTAAACTGAAAAAGTAGAAGGCTCCAGGAAGTGACAAGGTGAGTAATAACGCCCTTATAAATCTCCCGAAGAACTTTATTTTCTTACTTCCCTGAGGCTTGGAAGCAATCTGTTGTGTTGAGTATCCCCAAGCAGGGGCAAAATCCTGCCATTCCGGCGAGTTACCAACCTATTAGCCTGCTACCCACGATGTCCAAAGTGTTGGAGAAAATGATTCTCGTCTGATTCCAAGAACACTATCTAGCAAATGACCTTTTTCGGGAAGAGCAGTTTGGCTTTCGTGCTGCCCACTTTTGTCCGATGCAGATATGGAGGCTCGTTGAAGACCTGACCACTCTCCTGAACCTCTCCAGGTACTGTGGGGTGGTATTTCTCGATGTCAGTAAAGCTTTTGACCAGGTGTGGCATGAGGGCCTTGTCTACAAAATGATCAGAGACGGGTTTTTTGCCGATTTGATTTTGTTGGTGAAATCCTCTCTTGACGGCAGATCTTATCAAGCCAAAGTTGGAGAAAATCTTTCCACGCCCCGTGTTGTAAAGGCCGGTGTCCCTCAAGGTTCTGTCCTCGGACCCGTGCTGTTAAATTACTTTGTACATGATTTCCCGAAACCCGATAATTGTAATCTGTACTTTTATGCGGATGATACTGCCAGTGTGACAGGGGCACACCAGCCGGTTCACGTTTTCAGTGCGCCATGAAGCAATTCGAAGACTGGTTTTACTGCTGGAAGTTGAACCATAACGTCGGAAAGTGCAAGGCTTTGTACCTCAACAGGAAGCTCAAGCGTCCGCCAGATTCTCTTGTTCTGTTCAATAAGAAACTGGACTGGGTGGACAACTACAAGTATCTGGGAGTTATCGTTGACTCAAGACTCTCATGGAATCGGCATATGTCCAATGCTCTGAACAAATCAAAGAGGGCTAAGTACAGTATCATAGCTCTCATGGGTCGTAACAGCACCCTCAGCATTGACAACAAGCTACTTCTGTACAAATCGATTATCTGGACCATACTCCTCTATGGCATGCCTGCGTGGGCGACTATCTGTAAAAGCAGATGGAGTGAACTACAGTCATTCCAGAATGTTACCCTGAGGACCATTGCTCAGCTGGATAGAAGGACGGTGAAAAACCAATCCATCCACATGGATTTAAACATGGCGCATATCGGAAAGTTTAGATATTTTATCATTATTGTTTTACCATTCGATCTATAATTTCGTATTTCAATGTGAGAGCATTATTATTGTTGAGCTAAGATTACCCGAGTTGATAAATCATCAGATGAGAAAAATTGTACATCTCCATTTTCAGTCTCAGTTGAGACAATCAATCCATTTGGAAATTCAATTAAATCACAATCAAACTTTTCAATTCTTGAAAAACTTTCAGAATTTATTTTAAGAAGCCACTCATTGAAATCGTCTTGATCTGCACTGCTTATGTTAGATGTCAACGAAAGTTTTGTAAAATGTTATCATGTTTGATGATTTGATGCATTCTTCGATAACTTCTGTTGCTATTCCTTTTGGTACACCCGGTAAGCATTGTCCATAATCTCCACCAATGACTATCACTTTATTTCCAAGTGGCTTGTCTCATTTAGTCGGATCGTTTTGAACTTCATATCGATGCATCTCAGTCCATGTTTTGTTAACATTGTTACTTCATCTATGGTTATAACTTTGGCTTCTAAAACATCTTTACCTTTAGCTTAAGTTTTGATGTTGAGTTTTCAAACAATGGAACTGGCAATTTGAAACCGCTCGGAACTGTTCTACCTCCTTTCCTGAGTGTTGAAGCAATTCCAGTTGTGGCATATGGGAAGACTTTACCTCCATTTCCTTGGACGAAATTCACTCTATAAAAATAGGTTTTCCAGAAACTTCAGGTCCATCAAGATAGAATAATCGAGTTGTGGCAATTCCATTGTAAACTGATTGAGTGATCCTTTCGAAAGCAGGTCTTTGTTGAGTATCTAAACTAACGACGACAGGAAACCACAAATCCACAATAATCATTTTAATAATAAAATTGGTAGAGACTTTACAACACAACAAAGGGAGAACAGAGTTTCCGACTAGTTTCGCCATTTATTCCCGGCTTTATCAAGGATCCATAAAGGGATTAAACGTCTTGTTATACAGTGGAATACATGCTTTAACGCATTTGGAGAGTATTTTTAAATTCCTTGCATACACTTTAGATAAAATAAATAATTTTTGTTTTTATTTGTTCGACTCTTTACAGCTTCTCATACATTTTTCCTATTCTTAGTCGTCTTCAAAAATGTCTCGTTTTCTTGCTGCTTCGACAAAAGTTGAATACAACAATACTCCATCAACAGTTCTTAAATCTTCAAATGATTTTGCTCCAGGAACATGATGCAGAAGAATACGAAGACAGAATTATTCTTGTTGAGCAGGATTAACAATATACATTTGAGTCTTTGAGCTTGGCATTTGCTTTCTTTATAAATAAAGTGCTCAGGGATTTTTGATAAAAATATCGAATTGCATTTTGATTTTCATTATTAAGTAGCGGAAGAATGAAGCTACTTATTGTTTTCACAATGTCCGTCTGTCTGTCCGTCCGTCCCCTTCATAATTTCCGCATTTTTTGAGTTAGAAGGTCGAAATTCGGCATGTAGCTTACTATGGGCATGTACATCTTCACTGTTTAGTTTGGTTTTGATAGGCTTACTGGAGTCGGAGTTTCGGAGGCAGAAGTTAGAGGGGACCAAAAGGTCTACACGTATTTATGCATATAAAGGAGTGAAATTCGGTATACAGATTCCTCTAAGAAAGGTCAACATCACTGTAAAGTTTGGGCCGAATTGTCCCAATAGAGTCGGAATTGTGGAGGTGCCAATCACTTGGTCTTTAGAAATTTATGGCAACATATAGAGTGTGATATATCATTCGATCCAAAATAATAAGAAAGGAAAGAGTATAGGGTTCTTTTATATTTTCTAAATACAAGTTTCGAGAAAATCAATTTTTGATTAAAAAAATGGAGGGTTAAAAAGTGCAGATGAAAAAATAAAAAAATAGATAACTCAGAGCTTCCGCTACTTTCCTATACCTTCCTCGGGAGGCTTAATTTCTTGTTCAAAGTAAACTAAGCAGTAAATTTAAAATTAGATTTCTTGCATCATTCACGCTTCCTCTTCATTTCGAAACGCACTTGCTGTTAATTTGGAAAATGAACGGAAACTCTGACTACATTGTGTGATCTATAATTCATCTCATATTTCAACAAACGCCATATAGCTTCGCTATCACTAACGTATCTTGATTCGGTGAAAGATTTGATTTCATTGTATAACAATTGTCTTTCTCCTGCCATTAAACCAATCCTTGCACAGTCATATCCTTTGCAGAAATACATTTAGATATAAATAATTGCCTGTAGAGATGTGCAAACTTTAACAGTGATATGACAATTGTATCGTAAAAGCAAAATTCTGTTGCATGGAACGACAAATCTGTTATCAACTTCAACATTTCTCCGATGGCAGTTCTTTCTGGTCTTCAATCTGATGAGCTGACTACTGTTGTCATCGCAAAATATTTTGGACAACTTTTCATACATGGAGAATTTGGATTAATTTGACCGCAGGGCCCATGAATCATACATCTTGCAACAATCTCCAGCAATCTCGAATAATTTTCTTGATCTGGAATATTGGCACATACTACTCGATCGATAGATGTTGCAGTTTTTAATTTATCAGCCTCATCAACTCTGATAAGAATGTGTGAATGAGGCAACCATCTTTTTGAAACAACTCAATAGTATAAACATAGCCAACACATTTTCCCGAGATGTTTTATTTTTCCTTAAATCATCCATCGTGTAAACGCGTTGCAAAACCCACCTACTACATTCGATAGAGCAAAAAAAAAATGATTTATGTGGATTTATGTGCAAAATTTTACGTGCAATGAGCCAAAGGCAATAGAGATATTTAATTTCAAAAAACTCCTCTTATTATCCCTCGCCTATTAAAAACAAAATGACCAAGCTGAAACTTTCCGAAGGATATCTTACTGGTGCATTCAGAAGTTCGAAACAATGATTTTACTATTCATTTTGGAAATAATCCTATATTTTTAAATGAAATTAGTTAAGTAACTTTATCAGGTGCTTGTTTAGGTATTCTTGGCATAAACTATCTTCAAAATTTAATAATAAATTTAAATATTTTGATGAACAAAAATATATTCTTTTGTTTTTAAATTTTAGTATTTAGACAAAGCAGTCTAGAGAAACAGACAGAAATAATGATCCTTCCAGACAAAACAATCGACGATTCTTCCAGCTTGAAATTTGTACTGTTCAAACTTTGAAGAGAAGAGCTAGTACACTACTGTTTATAAAAATCGCAACACCTTGATGGAATGGTGTAATCCATATGCAATTTGCAATATTTGCATACAATGGGTCAGAGTATAAATGATTAGATTTTCAGAGTTATTGCTTGAAAGAACACCATACCTCGATGACGACGAAGGGTACCATATCAACAGCTGACAGACTTTGAAAGAGGACGCATAATTAGTCTGCGTGAAGCGGGATGGTCGTATCGTGACATTGCTGCTCGTGTAGGACGTAATGCAACGACAATTATGCGTGCACGGAGGCAGTGGAGCGAAGAGAACAGGGCACACCGAAGACCAGGCTCAGGAAGACCCAGCACGACGACACCGCGAGATGACAGACACCTCTATCGCATGTGTGTAGCAGATCGTACAGCCACTTCCACAGTGTTAGCACAACAGTGGGGTGCTACAGTAGGCAGGACAATGTCTGCTAGCACTGTACGACGCCGTTTGATTTCCAGAGGATTGATGGCACGAGTACCATTGTTGCGGATTCCTTTGACTCAAAACCACCGGCGCCTCAGGCTGCAATGGGCCCATCAACACCAACAGTGGCAAGCTGAATGGCAACAAGTTGTGTTTTCGGGTGAGTCAAGGTTTAACTTGCAGCACCATGACGGCAGGATACGAGTCAGATGACATCGTGGCGAGCGCGACCGTCCAGAATGCATCCTGCAGCATCATTCAGGACAAACGCCAGGGGTGATGGTGTGGGGTGCAATCAGTTACCATGGCCGTTCCCGTCTGATCAGAATCCATGGCAATCTGAACAGTGACCGGTACATCAGGGAAGTTGTGCAACCCGAGGTCATCCCTTTCCTGCAGAACCTTCCAGGTGCTGTATTCCAACAGGACAATGCCCGACCGCATGTGGCCAGAAATGTCCTCGCCCTGGCCTGTTCCCCTGGCCTGCTCGTTCACCAGACATGTCCCAATCGAACATGTGTGGGACAGGGTTGCTCATCGATTGGCTCGTCAGACTCCTGCAGCAGCAACTGTGGATGAACTGTGATACTTGTTTGACTCAATGCCACGACGTTTAGAGGCTGTAATTGCATCCTACGGTAGTTTCACCCGATACTAATGTGACAATAAAACGCATTGTATTGACCTGAAAATCTAATGGTTTCTTTTCTGATCCATAATATGCAAATGCTCCAAATTTAATGCAGATTGGGCTATTCCATCAGGGTGTTGCGATTTTTATAAACAGTAGTGTAGTAAGCCAACTTTGAAGAAGTATGAGGAGGATCCGGCACGATTTGCACACAACAAATTGAAGATTAAGTTTCTCTAAAATACGGGGATTAGGAAGCCGATTAATTCATGATAAGATAATTCGTTTATATGCTACCGCAATAAGACTACTTTTTTAGATCCCGACAATTAGCACATCATTAAGGCATTAGCAACGTGGGTCAGAAACTTCAATTTTTGAAATTAAATACCTCCGTTGACTCATTGCCATTTGCGCACAGTCATCTTTTTTATGCTCTACCGAATGCAATACTGTAGGTTCAGTTTTACAACGCGCTTACACGATTCGAAACGTTCTCCTGCAAATAGTCAAAGTGGGCAGGTATCCAGGTCACAGATCGGGAATTCCTCCTTTCTAAACCATCAGAAAGGTGGAGATTAATTTAAAACCCTAAAAGTTAATAAAGATTTTTTAAATAAACTACAGATATTTTTTCCACATAATTTTATTATTGTTTAACTTACAATATGATATAATCAAATGGGTTTTTTTTTCTTGAATATATTACTCCTGTTTTACATCGAATGTTTTTAAATTTCTGTAATAGATATTCCACATTAGAATATGAAATAACATACATAGGTACCATCGTCCTTCTTAAAATCCACTTAACAGATCACTGGTTGATACAAATTTAATTAACTATTTTATTCAAAACAAAAAATACCCTTTTCTGATAATAATTCTTACGTACCCAGTGGTATAAATTCTTAAAGGAAAAATATTCAAAAACATTTCAGGAATTCCAGTTATCCCTCCAAATTTATGGACTCAGACTTTATGACATATCACGATATAAGAAAATAGTTTAAACAAATCAGTTAATATTTCATTTGTAATTCATACATTTTAAAGTTTCTGTGAGTATACAACATTTCTAATTACTATTCATTCAGTTTTAGTTTAGTAAAGCATGCCAGAAATAAAAGCACACCAAGAAAATTTTACGAAATGTCATAAATTTCGAACAGCGATAACGAACTAAAAACAGGGGTCCCAGTAAAATTTAATAAGTGGCCTGAAACACCAAAATAAAAACCCACAATACGTCGAGTCGAACAATACTTTACCATTGTCGACTTCCCAAAAACTAATTTGCTCGATAAATGTCTTTATGCAGTACACAGAAGGATTTTCTTCCTATTGATCCCAAATCGGTTAGGCTAGTTTAACGGCAACAATCGGTTACAGGATGACGTCATTTCTAACGCCAGTTAACGCGAAGTAAATCGCTTAGCTACTCCATGAGACATCCGCTTTCGTTTTCGAAACATTGTTTTCGTATTTATATTTAGTTTCTATTATCGTTTTTTCTTATAAATAGATAAATTAAATTAATAAATGAAATTAATAAATTAATAAAATAAAAAATGACGCAGAATAGTCGACTCGAATGCAATTTGTTTTATATTATGAATTTTAATAGGCTTTCCACGTTTCAAATATCTCCACCATTACTAAAGTAGAACAAGCATATTGATGAGAACCATGGGTGAAAATCCAGACGAAGCATATTGATGAGATAACTTACTGTGCATGTCAAAAAGATCGTTCAATTTACGTGGCGGCAGCTATACGTATTTTTGATTTATGCTTGTGGAAAGTGATTCCTGATCCTTTGTCGTGTCTATTGCTACAGTTGTATGTGGAATAACTTAAGGAATAGTTTTGAATTAGTTATTCTTTGGTCCCAAAATCGTCAAAAACAAAGCAGCCAGACAGCTAATTATCTCACAGCTCACTCCTGCCCAGAACTGCCATGGCTTTAATTGGCTTCACTTAGGTGGCGATGTTAACAATAGGATTCGGAATCTACCTTTAATATAAGTCATTGAGCTGCGGCACGAGGCCAGCGAGATAACAAGGGCTAGAAGCGAAAAACTCAGCTGACAAACTGGGTGCTAGTAACAATCAACCCTCATCAAACAATTGTTTCCAACAAAAGGAGAAACACTGATTGTTAACATCCAAGATGGAGACAATGAAGGTTGGATTGTTGCTAGCACCCAGTTGGTCAGGTGACTTTTTCGCTTCCTGGCAACACCTCCTAGAGAGAAGGCCTGCGGACCAAAGGTGTATGCATTGTTACATCATCATCAAGCGGCCAAATTTAGGGCTTATTATTGGTAGAAAAACAATAACAATAGCCGCTTGATGGTGATGTAACAATGTATACACCTTTCCTTTTGTCCGCAGGCCTTCTCTATAGGAGGTGTTGTTCCTGGCCTTATTATCTCGTTGGCCTCAACATGTACCAACACCTATACCAAACCACCTCTACTCAAAGCCTGAGCGCGAAAACGTCATACATTGTTACATCACCTAAGGTAGGATATTGTTAATCATATTTCTACTAATAGTAAGCCTGAAATTGTCCCTACCGAAGGTTATGTAACAATGTATAATTTTTCCGTGGGCAGGCTTTCTCTCTAGGCGGTATTGCCTATACTCTGTCCAACGAAAGAAAAACTGGGCGTGTCCAGTTAAATTTTCAATTTCAATTGTTAAGCATTGTTAATTTTACTTGGCAACAATGTCTAACAATTGAAATCAGCAATTTAATTAGACACGCCCAGTTTTTCTTTAGATGGACAGTGTATACAAAAAAGCCAAACAACTGAAACGTCATACCTTGTTACATCATCATAAGTCGACCAAATTTAAGGCTTATCATTGGTAGAAATACGGTTAACAATGGTCGAAATATGATGATGTAACAATGTATGACGTTTTAGTTTTTTCGCTTTCTATCTAAGTTTTAGTTTCTATCTAAGTTTAACTTAGATAGTTAAGTTTCTATCTAAGTTTTAGTTTTTTCGCTTTCTTAGTTTTTGTAAGTCATCAGCACAACCTTCAGTTGGATCACTTGACTTGGGAAACGCAGCTTAATCAACTTAAGGAATTGATCATGGAGCGTTCAGGAACCAAATTGACTAAAAAAGTGGAATCCAGAACGGCGGAAATGGTAAAGTTATGCGATCTTCTCCATGTATCTTTCTCTCAAATCATCGAAGATAAAGATCGCCAGAATGCGAAGCTCTCCGTAACTACCGCCATCTCTGGAGACGAATCCACACCAATACTCAATACATCGTGTCAGGATGCTATCATGTCCAACGGAAATAACTATAAAGTATTATTAGATAAAATAGACAATATTTGCATTAATTGGGAAAATTTTAAAAAAAACACTATGGACTATACACAGTTGTCCTCACCTTTATTAGACCAGGATCTTATGATATCTGCAATTATAAATGGAGTGATGTCTTCAGTTCAAGATACTGTGAAACAAATCATGCAGGATATAACTGACAAAATTTTAAATTTAATTGGATCGGCTGAAACTGCATTATCTAAACTACTCACGCACGCCGATAAATCAACCCCAGTACATCCCGACAAACAGGATCTAACTCCGAGCACACAAGTGAGTATGAACAATCTGTTCCCAATACGTATTGATCCACCACACGGAAGTAATCCAACTCGCCTGACCATTAATGATAAATATACCACACATACCATATACGATCTAAACGATAACAGCCCAAGGGAAGTAGGACAAAGAAAAGTGGAGGGAGAAGTGCTGTATTCTCCACCAAATACACGAAAGCAGAAACCATCATTAAATGATCATTCTATGGAAGAGGATGACAACTCAGCTTCTGGCCAAAGGCCTTACTCAGCTACACATACCCACACTCAAGTGCCCTCTGACCAAGAAAATCATCAAAAACGATCTTCCTGGAATTTGCCTATTAAAAAATCCCTTATATCTAGATTATGTATAGGAAACCTTGAATATAAACATTATTGAAGCAGAGATCTTTGGCAGAAAAATTATTGAAGCAGAATATAAACATATTAGAATGTGGTAGATGGAACACTAAAGAGGGGAAACCCTCACATTACTTCTTTTTGAGAATTAGAGATGATGTAGATAGCCCCCAGTGGCAACAGGGTGAGTGGCCGAAAGGCCTATCAGTACGACACTTTCGCGGTAAATCGCCTATCTTATTGGACGATGCCTATAGGGATAAAAATTATGCGAGGCATCGTAACTCAAACATCGACAACGTCTCTCAACAAAATAGAGCATGATAGTACTCGGTTTTTAGTACTCGCTTATGCCAATACTCGCTCTCTTGTTAATAAATTAGACGACCTAGAGATATGGATCAAGTCCAGCAAAGTCCAAATATGTGCCTTATCGGAGACTTGGCTCACCAATGACATTAATTCAACTGATATCTGCTTAGATGGTTTTTCTTTATACCGCTCCGACCGACAATCAAGAGGAGGCGGAGTTGCCGTCATGATCAGAAACGACTACCGTGCACATATAATCGAAGGTGACTCAATGGACGGCCTGGACTATATCCTAATAGAATATACGGCATTAAAAATAACTTCGAGGATATTGGTTATCTATCGGCCTAATTACATCAATATTGATGATGTCGTTAACATAATCCAAAGACTAAATACTAATGTCCCCCATATAATCGTAGGGGATTTTAACGTCGATTTTTCACGACCTTCCTTAGCCAGGCAACTAATTTATGAAGCCGCTGAAATGTTGCATCTTTTTCCGATTATCCGTGAGCCCACTCGAATTACAACTAAAACTAAGACGATAATTGACCAAATATTTTTACCGGAAAATTGGACCGTATCCAGTCTGCACCTAGATTCCTTGCCAAGATGTGATCACAAGACAATTTTAACGCGTATAGTTATGGATAATGACGCGTATCAGATACCTCAGCAAGCGACTCACATATCAAACAAATTTAATTTTAATCATATTAACTGGACCACCTTCAGGGAGAAGGTAACAAATTATGACTGGGCGCCATTCTTTGACATCCATGATGTGGATAAGATCTTACATTTCCTTCACCAGAAAATGGAAATGCTTTTGTTTGAGTCTGGTTTAACAATTCGAAGGCATCTACCACATCGTAAAAGAACTTACTGGTTGACAAGTGATATCCAAAACCTATGGCAGGAAAGGAAAATTATTTATGAACGTGCAGCTATCTCTGGTAACAGCGAACATTTAAAGGAACTAAAAACATTTAATAGAAAGTATAAAGAAGAGATTAGAAAAGCAAAGAGACGCTTCATGTCCGCGGGCAACCATTTCGATCTATGGAAATTTATAGGGAAAAGACGCACAAAGAACAACATTAGGCTCACACAAGAGAAATTACAGGACTATTTAGAATGGATAGATAACCCCCTTAATATCAATTTACCACCACCTGAACCGAACCCTTATAATAACAAGAAATCTGAGTGGAACCTACCGGCCAACCTCCCTCAGGAGGTTTACTGGACCTTAAGGAAAGTTAAATTAAAATATAACAAAAATGATGACTGCCTAAATCACCTGGTCATCAAAAATTGGGGTTATACAGGGAATATCCTGTTAGCACACCTCGTCAGAGAAATATGGCACACTAAAGGTTTCCCTAAAAGTTTGAAAAAGACAATGATTACTCCAGTCTATAAAACAGGAAATGTGGATGATATGAAGAACTATAGACCTATCGCCACTCTACCCACTATTTTTAAAATTATAGAAAAGATATTATTTCAACCTATGATCAACCATCTTTGGGATAACCTACCGGACGATCAGTATGGAGGCAGACCGCATACCTCTGTACAGGACCTACTTTTGACTATTAACCTAGAAGCAGTTAACACCCTAGAGGATAAGCAGATATATGTCATGGCCTGTGTGGACATTTCCAAGGCTTTTAACACGGTTTCACATCCTCAATTGTTCATCGAATTGGAAGCCTTGGGAGTTGCAGGCCGCACCATCGAACTTCTCAAGGATCTTTTCAATCAACGCTCGAACTGTATTGAGACCATCAATAAAACCATATATGGTCCTGCCAAGAGAGGTATACCGCAAGGTTCGTCCATTAGTAATACCCTCTTTGCGACCTTGATCGCACCAATCTTCCACCTGAATTTAAACTTTAGACTCCGAGCCTTTGTCGATGACATTATTTTAACTAAATCTTACCCTCGATCAAAAATATCCGAAATCGATCAAGATATCAACGCGGATATCAAAAGACTTCAACAATGGTTTATCACCAGAGGTATGTGGATCAACCCAGACAAGACGACCATACTTAAATTAGATAAACACTGTGAGGCACATAGTGCTACCATTAAAATATTGGGCATCACCTTCGATGCGAAACTGAAATACGTCCAGCAAGTTCAAAAGGTCGTGTGCACAGGGAATAGATTAAAATTCCTAATTAATAGACTCCGAAAGACGTTATCCAGAAAGGAAATCATTACTATTCTAAAAACTGTTGTATTCCCAAAATTCACTTACGCAATTTTGGTATGGTACCCACCTAACAAACATCTTCAAGAACAACTGAAAATAGCCTTCAATAACATTATACGATCGGCCCTTAATTTGACAGCCAGACAATCTATCACACAAGCCTGTAACGAGGTGCAAATCATGAACTTCACGTCCCTCATGACTTTTATTAAACTTAAAGAACTTACTAAAGCGTTCTTTTGTAAGCGGCACCCGGCCCACTTCGTTTATTCATGGCTAAACGTTACTCCTACTTCTAGAAGTTCTACACGGTTCTTATTATCACCGCCTAAGATTATCTCTAGTTGGAAAGAGAAATACTTCCCTTATAACACCTTTGGCTTATGGAACAGCCTACCTTTAGATCAACGCTATATGATTATTGACTGTCGGAACAGAAATTGTTACGATCACCTAAGACATGCTAGTGACTTGTTACGGACCTGGCTAATAAATAATCAATAAGATCTGCTTTTTAATCAGTGACTTTGCTCTGAGTGAGCGCAAAATAAATAATAATAATAATAATCTAGGAGGTGTTGCATGTATTAATTTCAACAATCATTGTTGATGCAACATATAAATACGGCGAGCCGATTGTTGACGCAAGCATCACGGGCTGATTGTTCACACATGCAAGCAAACAAACCCAAGTCTATTTCGTCTATTCTTATATATAAAATGCTAAATCCTCCTGCTCCGTGCCCGTTTCCATAGTGACGAGCAACAATACAACCTTCATTGTTTTCAACAAATGAAAAAGCACTGATTGTTAAAATCCAAAAATCGCAGCCGACGAAAATGACTATTAGAGAAATCTTATCTTTTTCGTAGTGACATTTAAAAATGGCATACTAAAATAAAACCCTAGCGTCAATGAACTTCGGACACCTACAGAATTTTGGATAAGTACAACGAATTTTGAAACTAATTGTAAACAAATGAAAATTACTTTACTGAGTGCACAGAACTTTAGGTTATATAGCATTTTAACATAAAAACAAACGAGAAAATTAAATAAGCGACTTTTTGTAATATTCCGTTTTCAACACGTTGCAATGAACTTCGTACACCGTACCGTTTATTGCACATTACCACTGAGTGGCGTCACCTTTCCGACGAATGACGCTCCGAAGTCGTTGAGGCATGCTGGACACTAACTTGTGCGTTGTTTCTACTGGAATTTTGTCCCACTCTTCGGAAATACACGCCCGCAAGCAGTGTTCGAGGCTTCCGCTGTCTGACTTTTCGTTTTAAAATGCGCCATATATTTTCAATGGGTGACAGATCTGGGCTGCAGACAGGCCAGTCAAGCACCCTGAAACGCTGCTGTTGTAGCCAGCCTTGGTGTTCCGAGCAGCATGAGGCTTCGCGTTGTCCTGCTGAAAGATGCTTGGTCTTATACTGAACAAGAATTTTTATATAGGCAGCAGAGTTAATAGTGCCCTCGCAAAAGTGAAGCGATCCTGTCCCGGCTGCACTCATGCAGCCCCACACCACCAGCGATGCAGGCTTCTGAACTTTTCTCTGGTAACAGTCGGGATGATTACTTTCGTGCTTGGTCCTTAGCACCTTGCGACCGTTGTTGCCATACATCACTGCAAAGGTGGACTCATCAGACGACAGAACACTATTCCACTGGGCAAGGGTCCACTTTAGATGGGTTCTGGCCAATGCTACCCGGCGATGCTTAGCTACAGTGCTCATAAATGGCTTCCTCTTTGTAGCGTATAAGTAATAGTTGCATCTTCCTATGTAACGGCGGACTGTGCTTTCGGATATGGGTATATGAAAATATTCTCGAGCCCAAACAGTCATTTCACTTATAGGAGCATCCCTGTTTTTCACAATGTAACGTCGAAATACTCGTAGGTCCCTAACATTCAATAATCGCTGCTTACCTGGTGCAGTCCCTGGTTCTGTTTTCCCGATTTCTCTGAAATGCTTGATGATCCCATTAACAGTAGAGAGAGAGTGGAACTGATAATTCATGGGCAATAGCTCGCTGGGATTTGTTATTCTGGAACTGCTGTATAATGTTTTGCCGTACACATGTTTCTACTGGCTGACCACGTCCCATGGCTCAAAACAACACGAATACTGTGCTCTGTCGCATGGACGGTGCTTTTAAAGCCTGATGCAAAGCATTCAGGGCGTTTCTACAGCCTTCAGGAAAGTTCTATATGCTGGTGACCCCTTGTGTACGAAGTTCTTTGAAACCTGTTGACAACGCAATTTTACATAAATTTGAATAAATTATTTCACACGAATAAATCGATTCTAAATCGATGTTGATATTGTTACATATACTCAGTAAATCTGTTTTCATTAGCCTGCAATCCTCTGTATGCACTTTTCACTGGGTTTTTAACCAAATTACTTGGTGTCCGAAGTTTATTGATGCTAGGGTTTTAAATAAAAAAACCAAATTAAAAACTAAGTAACTATGTTTGGATCTGATGTGCTACCAAATAATCTAGGTGATAACCCCGGCGTGGCTCGGACTTTATTTTTATTTTTTTGATTATATTTTCCCGTATCTTAAAAATAAACACATGAAAACGCTTGGCATTAATACAGCAATGCAAGGCAAAGTTTGTGCAATATAGAATTCAATGCATAGAATTCCTGTTATAGGCTTTTCTTAGAAAAGAGAATTCTTAGTACTTAACAATTTCTAATTTAGCTATTCTAAATTACGAAATTCATTACATATTTACGATTCCTATATTTTAATAAAAAATAGTAACATTCAAATTAAAATTATGAAACTGATTAACAATTCAAGTCACAGCTAGGTAACATTAGTTTTTTACATTTTATGATATTCGTTATATGTGCATAGTAATAATTTTTCAGTTGAATAAACTAATAAAAAGAAAAAGTTATTTTTACAAAAAAAAAAACAATCGAATAAAATCAAAAGCAAATAACATTATTTTATAATATTCATTAAATGTGTATAATTAATTTATATAGTTTTAAAATATAGTGGTCGTGCAATAAGCCTCCACAACAGTCTGCCGACGAAATTGAGCAATGAAGGAGGTAAAAAAGATACCGATGAGCCAATTTCACTGAAGAGCAAGGTTTACATATGACAGTTGAGATGTGTTTTTGTGTTAGGTTATAACTGTCAAATTGACAGTAGTGACTTTATCACATTGTAACAGGACACATTGTGGTAGTATCGCCTTCATACTTAGAGCGACTTTTTTACTATTGGCAAATGTCAATTATCGCAGTCCTTTCAATTATCACAGTTCTGTCACAGATCAATTATTTTTAAAATAAAATCGAACATACAGTTTACGCTGTTGTAGTAACAGTCGTACGCCGGGCTTTGGAATAAAATCAAAAGCAAGTTGTGTCTACGCGAACTGTGGTGATCCGTTATAACAAACTTGAGCTAGGAAAAAAAGCCAAGCCGTCTTTTCTCAAATCCATCTTTGTCCCCATTCTCATCTATGGTCAAGAGTCTTGGATAATGATCGATAGAGTGCTGACATGAGATCCTGGGAGGTTTGGCAGGTGTTCCCTACTGGATAGAGTGTTCAGCATCACTATAGGACAGTCTTTAGGTGTTGAACCGTACTTCTTCGCATTGAGAGGGCTCAGTTCCTTCGAGAAGGCCACATGTACGGATGCCGAACTGTCTTCCTTGATAGTTGCTATTTTCGAAGTCGGTGGTCACATATGAGACCAAGAAGTCGGCCTAGAACTAGGTGGCTAGATTACATAGAGCATCTGGATTCGAGTCGCTTGGGTATTATCATTGCGTATTACGTAAAATCTCTAGCGGGGGGCCCGGCCCGCGATCTCTAGGTTTGTAAACTGAAAGGAAGAAAACATTTTCAGCTTCGCTTTCTTTCTGACAGCGACTTATTTACTATTGCAATAGTAAATTAGTCATTTTCTATTGCCATGGCAGTCCTGTCAATTATCACAGTTTTATCATAGACGAAATTTTATAATTAAAATCGAATTTACAGATTCACCTGCTGTGGCACCGTCGTATGACGGGCTTTATTACTAGTATAGGTTCTAACTTCCGGGTTTTTGTCGAGAGCGGACGTGTTCTCAATCGCTCCTTGCCCATCCCAGTCTCCACTTTTTCCCCCCACCTGCAGCCCACTGATCCCCGCCAAATTCAAGTCTCCTTCCCTGCCACCCATCCAAGTCATCCTGTTGTTTCAGTATGTTCGCCCGTATTCCTTTTTTGACTTTAACTTAAGACTTATTCTTATTTTTCTGTACTTATCGCTATTTCTTAATGGTAATATTTCTTAATATTGATGTTAAGTATTCCTTAATATTAATATTATTATTTCCTATTATTCCTTCATATTCACTTTTTACAAATATACCTTAATAATACAGTGTTATTCCATTTCTCTCTCACTGAATCTTATTTAAATTATTATCCTTTTTCCCTTACATAACTTTTTAGCTTATAATGTTATTCTCTGTATTTCAATTTTCCTTATTTTTTATTTAATAATAATAATAATAATAATAATAAACTAAATGATATAAAAATAAAACTATGTCTTTTTACTCTTTCATTAACTAAAGCTTTTAACTTTTAACTTATTCTTTTTACATCTATTTTTATTTGTTTATTTTTTAATTTTCTATTTCACTTATAATTTAGTAAGAACTAACCTTGCCCAGCACCTTTTACCTCATCCGTGCCTTTCCGTTGCTACTGACCTTGATCTCCCCCTCCTAATCCTGCTTTTATTCTAACACTACGTTTACATGCACGTTTCGATCCGGATCGACTTGAGTTAATCCAAAATTGCCTCGCGTTTACATGCATCTAACTCGATCCGGATCGAGTCCGATAAGATGCCCTGTGGGTAAAGCTCTAGATTAGGAAACTACGCCCGACTTTGTCATCTGCTACAAAATCCGCCATTGTTGGCTCAGTCGGCCTTATCACTTGAATTACGCTTCTTCTAAAATACCGCTGAAATTCAATTTTTTAAAATTTTCTCATTATTATCGCCTGGAAATATAATTGACAATCAATACATTTTGTAATTATTGATTTTTTCTTTAAATTTTGTTTTCAATTAAAATTTTCTATATATAAATAATAAGGTTGAGGTTATTTATAATGTTAACTATAATATTATTTATATGTCAAGTTCTTGATTTATTTACCTCAATATAATAATCCTTAATAACTTTTAAAATGCATTTGCATGTTTAAGTTTTTTATACTTATTTTTATCAAAATATAATTTTAATAGATTTTATCAAATTAATTTTTAGATTTATATCAAAAACTTCAATTTAATTGTTTATTTAATTGTATTAAATAATAAAAATTATAAAATTACAATTTTAATTATTATAAATAATTATCAAATTATAATTTAATAAAACAGAAATTGTTAAATTGAAATTTATGATATAAATGTAATATTTAATTTGATAATTATAATTTGATAAAAAAATTATTAAATTAAATTTTGATAAAAATATATATATAAAACTCCAATTTGATTGACAATTTGAAAATTTTTAGTTAGGAAAAATGACATTTTGATAAAAAAGTTTACAAAAAAAAATTTAAACATGCAATGTATTTTAAAATTTATTCATTTATTTATTTATAGATATTTATTGTGTTGAGGTATAAATCAACCAAGAACTTATTTTAGCTAAAATTTTCTATATTTTTTCTCTCAACCAAACAGCAAATTTAAACTCGATCCGGATATTATTATTGGGTTGACCTCTTTCCTGAGGATGCTTCCCTGGTTTCAAACCACCTCTTTCGACGGGATTGAACTCGATCCGGATCGGGGTATTGAAGCCTGTTTACATGCCACTTTTTGCAGGATTGGCTTGAAACTTGTCTTTCGATCCGGATCGAAAGTGTGCATGTAAACGCAGTGTAAAAGTTCTACCTCAACATCAAGGCTTCCGGCCCTACCACTTCCCTCTGGATACCCCACCACGCCAGCTGCCCCTTTTTTGGTTTCTCTGCAAGTAAGGTCTCTATCTGTCTCGACCTTGACGTAGAGTCCCAATTGCAGGTGACGGAATCAAGGCCATTGTGATTGGACTGTTTAACTGTTGATGACTCACGGCATCAAGACGACAAAAAAACGGAATACAGCGAAGCAGGGTCTCCTCCACGGTACCTGCTCAAAGTGCAGCCAGGAAATTAGAGGTAGGCAACTGAAAATTACATGCGCCAGAAATTGCAAAAAACTTTTCCATGCACCATGCGTCGGCCTTTCCTCAGGAGATGTAAAGCTTATTAAACTTAATAATGGCGAATGGAAATGCGACGTCTGTCGGAGAGCTAGCACGGTCATGTCACACCACTGCTCAGACTTCCAGTCTATCTCCTCAACAGCAACCGAGAGTTCTGACGAGCCAACACCAAACAACGGAGTGATTTTGCATTCGCCTGACACAAACGCTACTAGCTCCACTCCCCGCGACCCTAATGACACTCTGTTGACGCTACTCACGGATCTTGGTAGTGCCCTGAAAGACTTTATGTCAAATCAAAGCCAACTTCTCGATGAACTCCTATGTGTCAGTAAACACTCCGTTAAACTTCTAGAGCTTCTTAATACTCATCCTGTGAATGATCCTCATTCCCTCCCTCCTAGCTTCACAAGCTATACCAACCAGATAAATCCTATAGTTACGGAGTCTGTTGAAATAAATCAACCTATCTCTTTCGAGAATACAAACAAGCCAGTCGACTCTCTTTTTATCCCCCCTAATATTGCTCCTCAAAATCATTCTCAGACTACTCATCCCACATCACCCATTTACAACCCTGCCTGCCTTGCTCCTCGCCTTATTCCCAATCCCTCCATAGATTTCGCAGTCTCACAGACCAATTCTCCCATTCCAAGTGTGCCAAAGCTTTTTTTAGTGCAAAACCCTAAAGACAATGAAAAAGGTAAAGAAATTCTAATTGGCTCAAACACAAAAAACAATCATATAAAGTCGACAACCAGTACCAGGAAATCTTCAAGCAGAAAACCTCGTGCAAGATTTTTTGTGTCGCGTCTAGACCCGGAAACAACGGTTAAAGACTTTTTTAACTTCATTTCTACAAACTGTTCTGGCTGCATACCCATCTGCCATAAGTTAAAGACTAAATTTCCCCACTACAGCTCTTTCTATTTGGAAACTGAAAGTAACTTCCATAGTGATATTTTTAACTCAGAATTTTGGCCCACTAAAGTACTTGTTAGTAACTTTTTTGGCAAACTCTACCCGGCTCAAATTGTCGATTCTTCATCTGAACTAAATACTCATTCATCCATGGAGCTTGCTAACCTTGCACACTCAGATCAATAACTAGTATCCGTCCACAATCTATGGTACTCATATGTGACTATTGCACATCTCTATAAGTTTTTTCTTCTCTTGCTTACCTTGGTTTTAATGGCTCGCTTAAGGGATATTTCTCTTTTTTATCAAAACGTTAGAGGTTTAAAAACGAAATTGTTCGACTTCTCCTTAAGTGTTCACTCCAGCTCATATGACATCATTCTACTTAGCGAGACATGGTTGAACAAGAAGATCCATAATGGCGAACTATTCGACGAAAGATATGTGGTTGAGAGAAAAGACAGGTCTCTCGAGTGTCAAAAAGCAGATGGGGGAGGTGTCTTGATTGCTTTAAATTCCAAGATCACTTACTCAAGAATTGATTTTCAATGCGACATTTCTCCGATAGATTATATTCTTATTCTGGTTGATCTTAAGCCGTTGAAAGTTCTTATTGGAATAATCTATATTCCACCATACATAAATCCGGCTCAATATCAGCTGTTCTTAGACAAGTTATCTTCAGTCGCTCTCTCAACCTGTGACAACTTTCTTATTGTTGGAGATTTCAATGTGCCTGATTATATCCCCTTTAACCCTTGTTCAACTTTTTCAAATTTATCTCCGTCAAGGGCTCTGTCCTTACACAACTTCATGCATTCTCTAAATTGTCAGCAACTAAACTCTATCCAGAATTCGCATGGCAAACTGTTAGACCTTGTTTTTGTCAATTTTGCAAGTTTCTCCTGTTTCAAAGACAGTGGACTAGTGCCTGAAGACATTTTCCATCCGCCCCTGCATATAATGGGGAGTGTCTTCAGTAAACATGAAAAGTATGCTCATATTTCTTATCGCTACAATTACAAAGCTGCGGATTTTAAATTGTTATATAAACTCTTATCATCTGTTGACTGGTCCTTCTTAGAGACATGTGATAAAGTCGATGATATGGTTCCAAGCTTTTATGATACTTTTCATCACATTCTCTCTTTTTGTGTCCCTATAATTAAAGATAAAAAAATTAACAGTTATCCCATCGGGTTCACAAATGAAACAAAAAAATTATTAAAGCTCAAGCACAAAATTAGAATGAAACTTAAAAGAAACCCTCTACCCTCTTATAAAGAAGAATTTAGTCAATTGCGATCCAAAGCCAAAGCACTCATAAAACGAGATTTCAAGGACTACATGTTATCAGCCCAATCTAAAATTAAATCAACTCCCAAAATTTTCTGGAACCTGATAAAAAAGCTTAAGGGCTCCAATAATGCAAGCTTTAAAAACAAAATGTTCTTAAATGGTGAATGCTTGAACTCCGCGGAAGAGATTGCAAATGGCTTTGCAAACAACTTTAACTCGGTATTCAATCCCTCTACCATTGATACCTCAAAATGCTTTGAGGAAGTCTTCCCACGCAATTATATTCTTAATGACAGGGTGGAATCACCAGGACCTCTCACCGAATTCTCATTGACTGAAATTCATACAGCCATCACCAAAGTTAAAAACACAATCTCCATCGGTTCAGATGGCATTCCCTCCTACATCTATAAAGCCTGCAGTGCTTTTCTTATCTGCCCACTAAAACACATCTTCAATTTTTCAATCAAAACTGGCACTTTTCCTCAGTTATGGAAAAATACCAAAGTTGTTCCTTTGTACAAAAACAAAGGTGATTCAAACAACATCAAAAATTACCGCCCCATTTCTATACTTTGTTTTCCAACAAAAATCTTCGAATATGCAGTCCATCAAAGAATCTATCCCACTGCCTCGCCCCATATTTCTCCCTACCAGTATGGCTTCATGAATGGTAGATCAACACAATCGAACCTCATGGACTGTATACATCTCATTGGTGATGGGATTGCCCAAAACTGTCAGGTTGACCTAATATACATCGATTTTGAGAAGGCGTTTGACAAGGTGGACCATTTCCTCCTTATTAAAAAACTTTTACAATTTGGATTGCATCACTCGCTTGTCAAATGGTTATGCTCATACCTTACTGATCGAACAAACTATGTTGTCATAAATGGCACTAACTCCAAAAGCTTCATATCCTCCTCAGGAGTGCCCCAGGGTTCAATCTTAGGACCATTATTATTTCTCCTGTTCATTAATGACTTACAAGATGCAGTAAAGTCATCCTCTTTGTTTTTGTTCGCAGATGACATCAAAATGGGCAAAATTATTCGTACCCCTCTTGACTGCTTTGATTTGCAACTAGATCTATACTCTATTAGTTCTTGGTGTATCGAAAATAAAATGTACACTAATGAAAAGTGTCACTCGGTCACTTACTCACTGAAACATTCTCTTCATAGCTTCTCGTACACCCTTAATGGTTCTTCTCTTGAGAAACAAACTACCACAAAGGATCTAGGGTTTTTTTTTAAGTACAACCTGTCTTTCACCGACCATATAAACCACATTATCTCTAAAGCCTATAGAATCTCTTATTTCATTGTTCGCAACTCCACACGTTTCAATAGCACAGAATTTTCTATTTTCTTATTCAACTCCCTCGTAAGACCAGGCTTAGAGTATGCTTCGACCATCTGGTCTCCGTACAATGTTACGTTACAGCGGCGGATTGAGAAAGTTCAAACTGATTTTCTACGCTCCCTTCTTCACTTATCAAATCATAAATTTTTTAATGAAAATTTATATGCTACAAACTCTTACCTCAGAGATCACTTTCGTTGTGAAACGCTACTTAACAGGCGTATTTATCTCGACGCCTGCTGCTTATTCAAATTATATAATCATATAACCTATTCTGTTAGATTTCTCGAGTTCATAAAACTACGCATTCCCAAACTCAACTCAAGAAACACTGATATATTTTATTTACCACTGACTAAGAAATGTATTACAAGCAATCTCCCTTTCAATCGATTATGTAAATTAGGCAATATATTCTCTAATTTAATTGATATTAACTTTTTAAATTATAATGAATTTAAAGTTATAATTTATGAACATGTAAACTCTTTTTGATATTACTGATGCTTATTGTAAAATTTTTTTTTGTTTTGATGTTTTCAATTTTTGTTCTTATATTTGAATTTTGATATTTTCAATTGTTTGTTCTTATTTTTGTTTTCCTGTAAGCTGTCATTGGGCATTTCTAGCCTGTTGCTTGCAATAAATAAATAAATAAATAAATAAATAAATAAATAAATAAAGATTATTAATTTCTACGTTTTTAAATCTCCAGTTTTAAATTTTTTTCCATCATTATGTTAGTATTACACAGCTATGTGTTAAATTTCAACTTTACAATTTTCTTCCAAGTTTATTTATTTATTTATTTAATATGATTAAGTAAGATACAACAACGCCCAACTAGGTCCGTTATGGTCCAGGACCGACGAGTTAGGGCCTAGTGGGCGCCCATAATACAAACAACAATAGTAAATACAATATGTTTAGTTAGTAGAAAATAAAATGTTGAAATATGTTGAAATTTACTTTTGGGTTAAGCAACAATGGGAATCCATCGCCAAGAGACAGAATTCTTAATTAGAGTATATAATTTATACAATAAACAACAAAGAGACAAAAAAGCATAATAGCTTAACACCATAAACCCAAATGATTATATTAAATTAAGTACTTCTTAGACATAGAATAAAAGACATAACATTTTAATTATTTAAGGAAACCAGTGGTACTACATATGAAGCGGAGCTCGATATGGAGACAAGCCCAATATTTAATGCCTATGTAAGATAAACATCTTCTACGGTAGTTGAGCTTGGTTAGCGGAAGCCTTATAGCTCATGAAGAGCTTGTTGGATAACGATGGATGTCAGCATTTCTAATTAAAGGAATTGGGGTCGAGATCGATAGAACTGCATTGTTAACTTATACATGAAAACACATATTCGAATGAAATATATATCTGATATACTGTAAATATATGAAGTTCCTCAAAGTAAGGTGAAACAGATGTACCTTTCGGGAACCTTAGAAGTGTACGAAGGAACCACTTCTGTAATTTATAAACTCTGTGATGATCCCCAAAAAATTATGTTGAAACAGAGTGCCGAGTGAATCCATGCATTATAGAGTAGTAGTAAAATTTTGCGGGGAAGAAATCGCATCCTGGAGATAATTCCTTGCTTCTTATTGAGATTAGATAGTAAGGTATCGATGTAATAATCCCAAGAAAGATCATGGGAGATTGTGATACCAAGGTATTTGAAAGTTTTGACAGTTGAAAGTAAATTATCCTCATAATATATCGCTTGTGTATTCGGTATATTATGTTTATTTCTTTGGTAAAATACCATAACTTTGGTTTTCTCGGTATTCACACTTAACATATTGTTAGCCGTCCAAGTGTTTAGTTCGGCTAATGCACTATTGAGTGAAGCAATTAATTGGGTGGCATCAGGCTTAGCAGCCATAAACGTCACATCGTCAGCGTATAAAATTATTCTAAAGGATGTAAGAGGGGATACAGACGTAGGTAAATCGTTGATAAATAGACAAAAAAGAAGAGGTGAGAGAATTGAGCCTTGCGGAACTCTCAAAGTTCGTGATAGTATGTGTGAGGATGTACCAGCTAACGTCATAAATTAAGAACGGTTTGTCAGGAAATTCTTTAACTACATCAGGGGTTGCCCCCCGTATACCATATAAGTGGAATAATTTGTGTAATAGGCCTTCAAATGGAACCGAATCGAATGCCTTAGCAAAGTCAATAAATACTGCTGCTACAAGATTATTAGAGGCCATTTCTAGGGATACATATTCGAGGAGCTCATAGCAGGCGGTCTCAACATTTCTTTTGGGGACAAATCCCTTCAAAATTGGACAAACATATTGTGCTTTATATATAGGGTAATTCTGATAAAGTGTGTATAACTGTAAGCAATGATAGAGGTGACCAGAATGAACATTTTCTTTTCATACAATGTGGGTCCGAATTTGAACGCAAACTGAGATATGAACAGAAATAAAAATGCCGCCACCAAGACCAACAATTTAATAACTCAGATTATGCCACGACTAGAATAATAAATTTTGGAGGAATAATAGGGTACACAAAATTCTGTATACCGTTAAAGTTTGATCGAATTCCAACGAGTAGTTTCCGAGTTACGCATGTGAGCACGATTTTGAATGCGCAACTACATGCGTAAAATGCGTAAACTATTATAGTAAACATTATAGTAAACTACTCGTTGGGATAAAATCAAATTTTAACTGTTAAATTTTAAACAGGAATTTACGAACCTATTATTCCTCCAAAATTCATTATTCTAGGCGTTGCAGAACCTGAGTTATTAACTTGTTGATCTTGGTGGGGGGCATTTTTATTTCTTTTGATATCTCAGTTAGCGTTCAAATTCGGACCCACATTGTATTAAAGGAAAATGTTCACCCCTGTCATTGCTTACAGTTATGCACACTTTTTCAGAATCACCCTGTATATAGAAGATTTAAAACTCAATTCAAAACACTTGCACTTATCTGAAGGTCGAGTTTATTCAGTTCGTAGTGCTTGTAGGTATCCATAATTTGAGGGTAGAAGCGGGTGTTCCATCATGTCATTCTCAGTCTACTCTCATCAAGCTTGTTAGACCATCATTACGGAAGGTTATAATGTCTTATGTTTGGACGTAGCTAATCCTGCAGTCTCAGCGCAATAGCCAAACGCACTGTAACACAGGCACAATCTTATCCTTCAAACAGTCTCTCGTGTGTTGGATCCGTCAAACTTAAACGTGAGCTATGTAGTTGCTTCATCATCTGAAGTTGTCTCTGGAAAACCTGCCACGACAGATTAAAGCACACAGATGTGATACTATGCCACCTGATCGAAACCAAAACTTCATATGTAATACAGGCGCCACCTCATCCAATACGGATAATGATATACATAACTATAATTTATTTTAACGTTGTCATCATCTCCGTTTTCAACATTTTATAATGTTTCTGTCATGTAATAACTTTGATGCTACTTTATTTCTGTCAACTTCCGTCGTCCCTATTGCCACAGTTTAATGCACATGTATTTCCGTAATCTTATGCGTGGACTGTTTTGCTGTTCTTTTCTATACTTGATAATATTTCATTTCCAAATACAAGTTGGAGAACAGGATGAATAGGAAATGTCAGTGCTGAAGAGAAAATGTGAATTTATGTGAAAACGAAAGAAATAACGATGAAATTTCATTATATCGTGTGTGTGTTTTTCGTCGAGAGCAGACGCATCTGCTATCGCTCCTTTGCCACCCCAGTTCCCAAGTTTCCCTCCCCCATAAAACCATCCCTCATCCCGCCGACTGGACACAGTTCTTACATCGAAGCTCAAAAGAGAAGCGAAGCATACCAAAGCTGGTATTTGTCGCTTATTACTATTCAATTTTACCCAAATTTTACCTCTTCAATTTTACCCAAATTCCTCACATTTTTTTGGTTCTCATACGACACATTTGTATCCTTCATCAACTGCAACTTCAAGGATTTTTAACTGTCTAACTACTATAAATGTTGTTTACTCACTCCTTCTCCCAGTTTTCCCTCCTTTTTGTATTCTTTGACCATTCCCCAAAACGTAACTAATCTTTTATGGCCTGCAACCGCACCATGCTATTTTCTAATTATTAACCTTACTTAGAATAACTGATATATCCCTAGCTTCCCCCCCCCCCACCTTAAGACACTGGAGTCCGCTCCCTCCCACCCTATAATCAACACTATTCCTGTCTCTCATCTGCGTGACCTTGGATCTCATATTTCTCCAAGCTCCTACCCTCTGCTCTCCATCCTCATCTTCTTTTCACCCCTGTGTCTCTGGCCACCCTTCCTTCTATAACACTTCACCCCCGCACATTCCTCGCCACACCCCCATCTACCCAGCCGCCTTACTGCTCTTTTCACGTCTCAATATATTTTACTAAACTATCTCTTATATATCTTTCTCTTCCTCTTGTTAATATTATTATCCTAAATAGTTCTCTATAATCATCCTTCCTCTCCTTTCCTCCCCCTCCAAGAACTGTGCGGAAGAATTTTCAATTTAAACAATGGCGAATCGAAACAGCACGCGTCAGAAAAATAAGAAGGGAACTAAGATAAAATCAATGAAGGTGACCAAAATTATAAACTGGGTGCAGTGTTCTAACTGTTCGGATTGGATTTTGTATGAAAATACAGGAATTCAGGAAGAATTTGAAAAAATTCCATCTCTGGATATGAACTTTGAATGTAAACTATGTATGCTTAAGGATAGTCTAGCGCACGTTAATGGGTTAGGCCAAGCTGGAAAAGAAACTGCTTCTGAGAACGAAATCTTAGCGCAACTGGAAAAGAAACTGCAAGACAGTGAAATTAAAATAAAAGAATTCAATGAGAAGCTACAAAATTTTCAACGTTTTGTCGGGGATCTAATACCGGACTCTGACGTTGACAAAACTGTAAATTCTCCAGCGAAATTTCTAACGCCGAACGCTTCTTTTAGCGAAGTTGTTCAGCGCGGTGTACACCGCGCGAGGTCCAAACTAGTAACGAAATCAACTTGTTCGAACATTGTAGCTCAGGAACTGTCAGAGAGAGAACGTCGGAAGTTTAACGTAATTTTGTTTAATATCCCAGAGTCAGATAAAATGAAAGCAGAAGACAGAAAAAATGATGACATTCATAGCTTTGACGAATTTGTTCAACAACTTGGCATTACTCAACCTACAGTCACAAACCTGTACCGTTTAGGAAGAAAATCAAATGAGAATTACACTAGACCTCTGTTAATAAAGTTAGCATCTCTGCATGAAAAAGACATCATTATGGCTAACGGTAAGAAATGTAAAAATATAATATTTCCTGGCGCTAATAAACAAGTTGGATTAGCTCCAGATATGACTCCTGCTGAGAGAGAAGAATTCAATAAACGTAAACCACAATCACACAAGGAAAATCAAAAAAACTAGCTAACGAAAGACCTGATGAGCAAAAACAAATAACCTCGGAACTGACCTCTGATAAACAACAGGTCACCCACCTTGCTTCATTGTCTAATGAAATAAATAATCCTGCAGAGATCTGTGTAAAGATTGCAACAATAAATTTTCTAAGTGTGAAGAACAAAGAAGTCGAAATATCGGAATTTATTCTCTCTGAAGATCCTGATATTGTTATTGGTACTGAGACCTGGTTGAAGGACGAGGATGCTTCTTCACTTTACCTTCCCGAAAATTATACTTATTATAGAAAGAACAGGCAAACTAGAGGAGGTGGGGTCTTTGTTGCGGTAAAACGTGAATTTTCATCATATGAATTGACTTTTACTTTTGTCACTGAATGTGTCTTTGTTGAAATCAGTTGTAGTTCAGGTAAAAATATGATTATTGGAAGCGTTTATCGCCCTAGCTATGACAAAATGTGTTTTTTAAACTTGGCAAAGTGTCTAAACAAAGTAGATGCTAAAAATAAGCTGCTACATATTGGAGGAGATTTCAATTTGCCTAGTGTAAATTGGGACACCATGTCACATTGCGAGGATTCATCACTTATAAATGATTTAAATCACCTTATTGACGAGTTTTCACTAATTCAAGAGGTTAGAATTCCCACTCGGCAAGCTAGTCAAAACATCCTTGATTTAATTTTTACAAATTTTGAAGGTCTTACTGTGGAAATTGTAAATGGTATCAGTGATCACAATATTGTTTTATCCTACTTGCCTTACGCTTGGAAGCCGCATGTGAAAAGTAGTAAAGCAAAGATTCTTCTTTTTCATCGTGCTAATCCATCTAAAATATTAAACGCCTTTTTTTGCAAATTTGTAAATTATACTGATGTTAAGGAAAGTCTCTCAGTAAATGAGAGGTACGTTCTTTTTAAAAACGATATTTTCGACATCATAAATACATTTGTTCCAACTAAGGTGAAGTGTTTAAGTGTAAACAAGCCGTGGATTTCTAAGAACGTACAAAATAAGATAAAAAAGAAAAAAAAGTTATTAACAAAGTTTAAGAGAAACCAGGTCCAGGGAATCCAGGAAAAGATACGTAAAATTAGCTTTGAAATTAAAAATAGCATAAAATATAACAAAGAGAAATATTTGTCTAGTATAAACCTCTCAAATTCTAAACGGCTATGGAAATTCATAAAAAATGTCAAAAAGGATGTTAATACTATTCCTCCTTTATATTCGGATACTGGTAATCTTAAAAGGAGTAGCTTAGAAAAAGCAAACCTTTTAAATCTGTCATTCCAGCAAAATTTTTCAAAAATAAATGACGTCAGGCTTCCATGTTTCAATCTTAGAACTGATAAAAGCTTTCCTGACTTTTGTTTTAGTAGCTCAGGTATACTGAATTTAATTCTGGAACAGGATACGAACAAAGCCTGTGGCCCTGATGGGATCACAAATAAGATGTTACGTTTAGTTGCTCCAGTTGCTGCTCTTTATCTTGAAGACATTTTTACTTTATCTTATTCAACAGGTGACGTGCCTGTTGACTGGAAAAGGGCTATAGTTACACCGCTATATAAGTCTGGCGATAATAAAAAAAACCCAGAATTATCGTCCTGTTTCCCTTACTTGCATCACTGCTAAATTGATGGAACATATTATCATAAAGCATATGATTATTTTCTTATCAGAAAATGGGTTACTAGCCAATAATCAATTTGGTTTTAGACGCGGTTCTTCTACTGAGTTACTTTTGATAGATTTGGTTCATTATGTTTCTAAATTTATACAAAACGGGAAACAGGTTGATTTAATTGCTGTAGATTTAGCTAAAGCTTTTGATAAAGTACCTATTTGTTTTTTACTTCTGAAACTATCCAAATATGGTTTTGGTAATAAACTTGTAACCTGGTTTAGTAATTTTCTTACTGGGCGTGTGCAGAGCGTTTTAGTTGATGGTGTATTGTCAGAGCCTTGTGATGTACTCTCTGGTGTCCCGCAGGGATCGATTAGTGGGCCTCTTCTTTTTAATCTGTATTTAAATGACTTACTACAGGGGATGTCTAATAAAAATCTCTATTTTGCAGACGATGGGACATTAGTTAAGCAAATTAACAGTGCAGCCGATCAAATTGATCTGCAGCAGGATCTGAATTTTATTTCACATTGGTGTAAAATTTGGGGCATGGCTGTTAACTGGTCAAAGTCTTACTATATGAATATTTCAAGGGTCAAAGCCGATAATGTTTTTGCTTTTAATTACAACACTGACAGTTGTGACTTAGTTAAATCTGACTCCATAAAGATCTTAGGGGTAATTGTTGATAAAAACTAAGGTTGGAATAAACATGTTGAATATATTATCGGTAAAGCAAATAAAGCACTTTACTTGTTTCGCTCAATATCGAAAGGTCTAAGTATGAAATTCAAATTAGTCCTGTACAAATCTTTAGTTAGATCCATTCTTGAATATTGTGCTATTTGCTGGGACCCTTACTGTGAAAGTTCAATTGTTAAACTTGAAAAAATTCAAAACAGGGCTGTTCGTATTATTTTCAACAATTTTGATAGGCATTCTTGTGTAACAAAATTAAGAAATAGCCTAAATTTACCTGCATTGCAGATTAGAAGGAAAGAATTAAAGTTAAAAAC
>JAHWFO010023289.1:0-22020 GCA_023313115.1 Rhysida immarginata | reverse complement strand
AATTTTGAATGTGTCCTAATTTGCATATTTGGGATGATGAAAAGTGCGTATACCCACAGCTTCCTATTCATTGGATTCATCAAAGTTGACATATCTGCTTCGGTTCAAAAAATAAAATGGGGGAACAGACTTATGGACCACCCTGTATATAAAAAAACAGTTATAAAAATGAATAATAGCAATCATTTCTCAATCCTTTTTTTTTACAAAAAACAACTAAAAACTAACATTTCTGGATATTTCAAATTATTTTATTCAAAACAACTATAAACGGACATTGAATATATGTGAAATTATATTTATAGAAGAAGTGAGGTTTGTTGTTGAAACCTCAAAGAACTTTTCAATAATATCTAAAAAACGCAACTTTTAAAAATTTAAAAACCCTTCTGTTCCCCTCAAAATTAGACATGAATAAACCAGGAAAGGCATTTATAAAAAATAAAGTAGTAGAAAATTGATATTTTGCACGATTTTTACCTTTCATACATACATTCTTTCCTATATAAAAGAAAACAATTATAAAAAATTATGCCAATCATTTCTCACAGGATAAAGCATGCCTATTACAAAAAAAAACAACTTTTAATTTAAAAATAGTATAAAAGGAATAGTCAAATATATGTGAAATTATATTCATAGAAGAGTCAATTGCTCTTGAAATTCAGAAACAGCATTAGTATTCTTGCATTATTTGCATATTGCTATTTCTTAAAATATTTGTTTTCAAATAAAAATTTTGTATGTGGGAAAATATGAATAAACAAAAATACATTGGGATTTTACTGAGGAATACGTTTAAGAAAATAAAAAATTAAAAAGAAATCAAGTATGCACTGAAGTATGCTCTCTCCCAGGCTTCTTGGCTTTTTCATACTCAACCGGCGACCTCGTTTCTTCCATTTTTGCAAACGCTGCCTTACCACCTAATATCCATCAGGTTGCCGAGGCAGAATCACTATCGATGCAGACAATTTACTACTCCCAGCGCCCGATCTCCGCAGGCAACAACGAGCTTGGCTGTCCCTCCACGACGCGCGCAAACAAAATTCTCTCACTAAACAGGTGGTGGCCTTACAGTATAACAGAGGGACATCAGGAGTTCCAACTAGTTTCGCCATTTATTCCCGGCTTTGTCAAGGATATACAGCAAGAGGCATGCAAGCCTTTATATATACAGAACAGTGGTACAAGTTAAGCAATGAGCGTAAATACATACAAGAACCAATAGGATATAAAGCAAGGGGGCCAATGAGAAAAGGACGTCATGGCCAGTAGAAGAGAATAAATACAAATTTTTATTTTTTTTTTAAGATACACAAAAGAGAAGTTGTACAGAGATGGTGCGTTTAACGCGGACCGAAAAGAGAACATATCCGGTTGCCCGAAGACAAGAGAATTTACATAAAATACAAAAAAAAATAAAGGGGTAGGAAACCCACAAAATGCAGAAGAAACACAAAAGAAAGAAAACGAGAGAAAATCATAGTAGATCAGATAAAGAATTAAGTATTGCAAACACGTTAAATTCCATCTGGCACTTGAGAAGCAAATGTGGGGTGGACCTCTTGGCCTTGAATATTTCGATCGCTTCGAGGGTAGCAGTTTCTTCTGGTTTATTACAGATGTGCAAGAGAGACATAAACTCTTCTTTTGTCTTCAAAGTGTGTCCGGAATCTGCGAGATGGTTTGCATATTGGGAGACACGGTCCCATTTTTTATACGAGTCAAGATGTTCCTTGAATCGCAATGCAAGATTGCGGGTCGATAATCCCACATAGAACTTATCGCATAACGCACAAATCAGGCGGTAAACTCCGGACTGGGAATATTTGTCGGAGGTGACGGAGGTGGGCGGGTTCAGGGTGCGAGCAGCTGGGGTCGGAGTACGAAATGATATTTGGAGGCCAAGGGACGACAAGAAATCGGAAAGCTGGGAGAAATTAGGTCCCAGATATAGTAGGGACGTCCACTTTTTAGTTTGGGGCGAAACAGGAGGTGGGGGAGAGAGAAGGGCCCGTCTGTGGCGGTGAAGAATGCGAGAGAACGTGGAGGTCGAATATCCATTGGAGTGGGCGAGGTGTCGGATTATGCGGAGTTGTGAAGATCTGGATAGGGGGCAGAGGGGGAGCTTAAGGGCACGGTCGATTAGGAATCTCAGTGAGGCTTGTTTGTGGGTGGCGGGGTGTGAGGAGGAATGGTGTATTAAGTTGGAGGATGTTGCGTTGCTATTCGGACTAAGATGATCAGGTGACTTTTCCACGCCAGGGCCTGTCTATCTCGTGGGCTACGGCAACACCTCCTACAAAGCGAGCCAAACAACTAAAACGTCATACATTGTTACTTCATCATGTTTGGACCATTGTTAAGCGTATTTCTACCAATAAGAACCCTTAAATTTGGTCTAATCATGATGATGTAACAATGCCTGACTTTTCAGTTGTGAGGCTTTCTTTCTAGGAGGTGTTGGTTGTACAGGTAGTTATTATACAGGGTGTCCGGAAATAAATGGTAAATATTCATATACGTGAGAGAACATGTATAAAGAAGCACTTTTATTCCTATGAACATGGTGTCTCAAGCCAACCCCCACAGAGATACAGGGGGATTAAAGTATGTTGCACTTGCTCTCTGTCTCTCTTCTCTCAAGTCCCGCTTTTTATTTCCCTTTGGCGGATTCTGGGCCGATTCTGCGTATAGAATCCACCAAAGATCTTTCTTCTCCTGCTTCTTTCTCTTTCGTTGATAATCTGGTCGCTCGCATTGCTGTGGCAAGTGAAACAATCCGCGAACAACCGAATGTACTACATCATGCACGGGAGTCGCTAATACGGCGATGTAACCTGTGCGTGCAAACAAATGGCCGGACCTTTGAACACCTGCTGTGAGTCTTGATACGCAATGGACATTTGTGTGGCGTCTGTTTTGTTCACATTTGTTTTTACCCACAGCTTGGATGTACGCCTTGATGTGCATTGCTCATAGTCTACGTCAAGATGTTACCTTAAGAGCCTACAGCGTTTGTGGGGTGCCTTATTTGTGTTTTTGCTACGTAGTTTAATGTTATGTGATGTGACTTGATTTTATTCCATTACAACAACACCTTGGAACAGGTCTGTAGGCTCCATTGTGTGTTGCACCACATTGCGTAGTCGCTCGCGGGATGCCAACAATCAGGCAGCGCAACATACTTTAATTCCCCTGTATTTCTGTGGGGGTTAACTTGCGACACCATGTTCATAGGAATAAAAATGCTTCTTTATACATGTTCTCTCACGTGTATGAATATTTACCATTTATTTCCAGACACTCTGTATAGTAGGCAGTGTTCTGAGCTGTGTGACATCACCTCGAAACGATTATCATTGCGATATAGTAAATTTCACATCTGTGTGTTTTTATCTGTGCCTGCCCTGATACTGATTCGTAAAATATTTGTCCCCTCGCACGAGACACGAATCGCGAGATGTCATCTTACGGAGAGATTCCCACCACATCTGCCGCACATCTCACCGCGGCATCGTTCAACACCTAGAAAGAAAGCAAAACAACTGAAACGTCATACATTGTTACATCACCATATGTCGACCAAATATAGGGCTTATTATGGTTATAGGGCTTATTATATTATGGTCGAAGTATGGTTAACAATGGTCGAAATATGACGATGTAACAATGTATGACGTTTCAGTTGTTTTGCTTTCTTTCTAGGAGGTGTTGCATTGTTGCGTCCGCTTAATTTGTCAACAAGACAACGATGAAAAACAGAAATTAATTTGACGTAAAAAAACAAACAATAGCTGAAATTAATAGGATTAAAATAATTAAACCAAGAAAACTAAAATTTCTTGGTTAAGTTTTCACTTGTAAATGCCTTTCACAAAATAAAATTAAAAACAAATAAACTATCGTAAAAGTCAAACAGTAAGTCAATCGTCGAGTCTTAATTAACATGCAGCAATAAAAAATATATTTTTTAAACACTTAAAATTAAAACAAAATAAAATATCAAAACATGGGCATTATAGTACTAAATATTTTCCTTACTATATTTCTCTCGTGAAAGATGAAATTTTGATAAAGATAAATTTTGTAAAGAAAAGCATTCTCTTATATCCCCGTTTTACTTTTGTGACATTTGAATGTCAGTATAATGCGCTGCGCCCGGCAGAGGCAAATGATGTTGTGTATATGTTTTGAGTAAGTGGTGTCTGTGTTAAGAGAAACTATGTTGGGAATGTGTGTGGGAGTTAATAACGTTTTTTTTTAACTTTATTTTGCGTTGCATTGTTGTGTTTTGCTTGTGGAATGAATGGGAGGGGGCGGTCGAGTGATTTTGTGTGCTTGTGTGTGAGTTGTGCCCGGGTATGGGTGAATCGGAGGAGGCAGTGTGGTTTGGTTTCGTCAGTGGTGATTCGTTAATTGTTTATTTTGTTTGTTTTGTGGTTGACGAGAGAGAGGTGGGTGGAGTGTGTATTGAGAGCGTATATTGCGATCGAGTGTGGGTTAGTGCGTGTGTTTGCGTTTAAGTGTGTGATTTTAAGGGAGGAATATTTCTGAGTGCAGTGCGAATTTATTTTTCTTTTATATAGCATATTAAAATGTTGCTTTTATACATTTAATTGTTAGATTGTTGTAAGTTTAGCCTGCTGATGCGTGGCCGTTGTCGCTTTCATTAAGAGGTGACAGCGCTCACGTATTGTTGGGGGATTTTTATTTGATTGGAGGTTCTCCTTGATTATTGTTGTCATGACGCTGTTGCGAGCCTGGAATGTCAGGCAAGTTTTTTTTTTGTTGTTACGATAGGCTTGGAGAAGCAAGGACCTGTCTTGGTGGAGAAGTTTGGAATGGCGGTCGGCCATGTTTGAAAAAAGATGAACATCGCTGTTACGATCTTCAGTCCAACCTTTCCTAGATGTTAATGTGGGTTGGTGTTTAACTGACTCTTTGGTCTCCTGTTGAACGTTACATAAATGTATTTTGAGGGGTCGTCAGCGGCAGTCAAGGTATTGTGCCGGGCAATGAAGCCCGTAACGTGTGCCAGTAATGATGTCTGCGTATAGGGTGAGTGGCTGTCTTTTATGTTTTTGTCCCCGCGAGGGAGAGTCCCCGCCGTTCAGCGTATTTCAACTTTTTGTCAGTCCATTGGAGTGTACCCGTCGGTTCTATTAACATAGGATGTTTTCCGTTGAACGATGTACTTGAACAGATATGAACTATCAGAAAAGTTCGGAAACACCAAGAACAAGCTGTAGAATTATACAGTTTTGTCTTTTCCTATGAAGATTTTTGTATTATTTGTAATGTTAGGGTAAAATTTTAAGGCTGGGTCTTGTTGAGCATTACAGTGTAACGAGGAGTGTTGTTTCGTAAACCAAAGGGGATGGGCTTAATTAAAGGCTCTACGGGTAGATAATTTGTGCATTGGTGAGGGGTGGGAGGAAAATACACAGTTGTGTGGACGGGCAGTGCTCTGGCACCTGTGCCTTGTTCTCAGTGAAGCCTGAGGAACACCCCACGTGTTTCCGGTCCGCAGGGGTTCCTGTGATTCCCCCCTTGTTGAATTGAAGGGATCACCCGACGCCTGAGGGTGTCAGTGTTTTAGGAATATTTGGGAAGCCGAGATTCCGTGAGCGTGGGGCCAGCTGAGACTAACCAGTCCCCCCCCCCCTTATGAGCATCGACTCACAGCTACCGTTTGAGCCACGTGAACTGGTCCTACTGGGAACTTTCAGTTTCTAATTCCTGAATTCCTTTTATGGAACTGCACTCCCAACGTTCCGGCTTGGAAGGTGTAGGTGTTGGCCAGTTTTCTGTATCTAGAATTAAGCTTTATTTGACTAGATCGAGGGGACCCTCTAGTTTACTTAAGTTAGTTTCAAGTGCTGTATGTATGTACCCATTTCTTAATTCTCTCTGGCTGCACCAGATATTATGGAAGCGATTATTGTTTTGGTACGTGGAATAAATTAGTTGCTTTAATTTAGTCTTGTGAGCGAGTGTTTTTTTATGTTAATGAACCAATGCGTATTCCGTTATCGATGCCCAGAACTCCTGATAGGCTCTGCTGTGTAGCACCCGTAGTGTCAGACTAGAACTACTTGTCTATAGGGCGGGGTCTGTCACACTTTCAATGATATTATTGGATTATAGTTTCCTTAGGTTATCAGCGTTTTGAAATAACTTAATGACTCAGAAATTTATTTCAACATTGACATTTCAAAATATATGGCTTTCAAAGCATAAATAACAAAGCTTCGAATTAAAAACAGTGTTCATAAAAGGTCGATTAATTTAATACAGGTATCTTTGTCTATGTCGAAAAGGAAGTAATTAACAACAGGCATTTTAAGACAATTGCTTTCAGAATTAAAAACAACTTCTGCTCTGATTCCAATAATTTGTTGTTGTGTGATATATAATTTATATATTTAAGTAAACAGGAAATCAATTATAATGAGAACTTCATTCTTATTTCTAAATAATTAATAAATAGAATTTCACTTCCCATCTAAGATGTTCCAAATTTAATACATTTACCATTAAGTATTCTGCACCTTTTACCGAAGCATTTCGTAATATTCGAAATTTCATATGCAAGAAAAAAACCTTTGAAGTAACACAGACATTTAAAGACAATATTAGGAAAAGAAAATACGAAAGGGTGTATTAAATTATAGAAAACTGAATGAATATATTGAAATTTAAAAACAGTAGATCTCGATCAACAGGTCCCCAGTAAAATAAGTCCAGAATAACGGAGAAGATCCTCTGACGTTCTTGAACGTTTCATTTTATCAGAAGATCCGGTTTAACGTTTTGCACTATGCTTACCCTTTACCTTATCAGTATGATTGTTGAAGATTGGATGTTAAAATTAAAAAAGGTGCATAGAAAAAAAATACGAAAAGGGTGTCCTAAATTACAGACAGCTGACAACGAATATACTGAAATTTAAAAACAGTAGATCTCGTTCAACATGCCCCCCCAGCATATTATAATTTCATTATATTCTCTTCATATCTGTCAAAACGGGAACCCTGTTAATGTAGTATATGAAAAAGGGTTAACAACAATTACGTCCTCTACTTACAATGTTGGTTTGGTTTGGTTTGTTTGCAAAATTTCAGGACGGCATTATAGGGGCCACAAATTTTGCCTCGCAAGGGTTCTATAACGTGCAGCCGGCAAACGACTACACGGGACCAACGGCTTTACTTCCCTTCCGAAGGAAGTGCGTGATCTCAGGATTTTCTCCTGAAAAATCCTCGTCGTCCTCGGCTGGGATCGAACCCGCGTACTAGGGCATCAGAGGCGACCACGCAACCGCTGAGCCACCGAGGCCGATCTACATACAAGGGAATCCCTCGAACATGTATGTCACAGATTTCCATCAAATTGAAATATGTTACTGATTTGACGCTACTATAGATGCTTGCAAATTAAGAAAGTGCGAAATTTTGTTTCTTTCAAAATAGACCGCGAAAACGAAAAACTGTGTATTAATGGCTTAACGGAACTTCTTTCTTCCACTAAGCAATAAGCACGAATCCACTTCCCATGAAATCAATGACAGCAGCAGACTACAATTGACTGGATTCTCAAGTTTATAAACAAACTTAGCTTTTAAAAATAGGTTATTACAATTAGCTAATTGCATTGCTTTAAAAATGTGTATATTAAATAATATACACATCTCCTTAATTTATTATTTCATTTTATTAAGCAATTCGTTAATCAAACATAGGGGCTGGCTTCATTTGGAACATTGGTGAGGGGGTATGTAACGCGATGCTTTATAATTTTATATTAAAATAATATGCATGAAAGCTTACCTCATCTTATAAATACTTCTAGACGAATAATTGTACAGCAAAATTGAAATGAGAGTGCTCTAACTGCAATTCTTTGGCGACAGCCGCTAACGATTTTGCTTACTCTATTAGCGCCATGATTGTTGAACTCTGCACTTCCGGAGCATTCCACGACCGCGCAACACTATCGTTTCCAGGGTGTGCGCAAAAAAAAAAACACGTCTATTTTTTTAATTTTAATAATGAGTGGACAAATTTGTAGACAAAGAGCATCTGTAGTACGAGGATTGCTTTGTAAGTAAGGCTAATACGAATATCTTTGGAAGTCTCCCATGCTCTTAGCAGTGGGCATGCGCACAGCTTCATAGCATCCTTTGTGAACAGGGAAGTATCATCTACAGCCATGGCGTCAGTGTCTGTGCATGGCAATGTCTCATTAAACTGCTTAAGATTCTTGAGGTTGCCGTCGACTTCATATTTGGTCGATTATCCATTTTTTAACAGCAAGAAACATGAGAGCAGCGCACACGCTTCGCCATATCAGTAAGGTTTATGGACCTAATCGAATGGATCAGTGCTTTAGCTGCTTAAACGCAAGCTATAAGGCATGTTCAAATGAAAGTGATTCGGGCTGTGCAAACACGAGGCAAACGGGTGATTGTTGACTTATCGTCTGCTTTTTCTAATAAGCACTGTTGTGGGAAGTTACGTTAGGCTTATGCTCGTATTTCGCTTGTGTTACAATGGAACCTCCTATTATATTCCCGTCCAAAACTGACCAACGAGCGGTGATAATGTTTCTGACAGCTGAAGACATTCCATCAGTTGACATTCATCTCGAAAGCAACCGTGGCACGTTGGGCCAAAATGTTCCATGACGGCCGTGTGGAATTGGCTGGTAAACTAAGTCCGGGCCAAGCAAACGTGGTCAATTGAAGACAGACTTGGATAACTCAATTCGTGAGGACAAGCGGATCAGTATACGGTCACTTGCGAAGGATCACAACGTCAGTATTGCTTTAGTGAAAAGCCTGGGATATGGCAAGGTTTACTGTCAGTGGGTACCCCGAAATCTCACGGAAGAGCACAAAGGGCTGCGTTTCGGCTGCTGTTTGGATCACCTGGAACGTTACAGTCATGAGGGGGAAGCGTTTTTAAAGAATATTATCGCGGTAGATGAGACCTGGTGCCACTTTTGGAAACCCTCCAGGAAGGTATCCACAATGCAATGGAAGCATCCGTAGTCACCACGGCCGAAAAAATTCAAGTTCCATAGTTCGGACGGGAATTTTTCTTTCATTACGTGTTTTTTTCTTTGATTTTTCTATGTTTACGTGTTTCTTTGATTCCGATGGTCCCCTGCTTTTCCAGTTTATGGAATCAAAACTTCGTATTAATGCTATCGCATACATTAACACACTGCAGAACTTGCGTCAAGCTGTGAAAAACAAGCGTCCTGGTAACCTCAGTGGTGGGGTGATCCACCTCTAGGACAATGCTAGGCCACATGTTGCGAGCTGGTGCAGGAAGCAATAACCAGAATGCGGTGGCAAGTTCTGCCACACCCTTCTTATAGCCCGGACCTCTCATCATGTGTTCGTTCCTTTAAAGAAGGCACTGAAAGGTCGATGATTCGCCAATGATGAGAGGTTAAGGACGCTGATCGGGCATGGTTCAGGGAGCAGCAGAAAACAGGTTTTTTGTGGACTGTATTAGCCGATTGATGCCCCAGTGGGAGTCTTGTATTGCGGCAGTTGGAGATTTTTTTAGGACTGCGCGTCTATAATAGTGAAAATAAGATGTTCTTCTTTCATATAAACAAAGGTAAATATTAATACCTTCATTTAATCCGTCTCAGTGCCCTTTGAATCACTTTCATTTGAACATGACGTATATAATCAGATCTTCTGGTTGGGGACAACTTGACCACCCTCTCCTTACAGTCCGGACCTCGCAGCTAGCGACCACCTGTTACGATACCTAAAGGACTGTCTCAGCAACCTGCGTTGTTGCGACGATGTTAAAGGGAAAACTGGGTGGCTTTCCTCGCAGGAAGGCGGCAGACTTTTTGAAGTGCGCCTGCAGAACCTCATTGAGCACTATGACCAGTACTTAGTTAAACTAGGAAATTATACAGGGTGTTTTTGAATTGTGTACAGGTTTTTTGGGAGATGATCGAAGAGATTTTTAGAAGTATTTTTTGTCATATGAACATGGGGTCCCCGCAGCACCGTTTACTTACAATACTGCATTGAACAATCAAATGACACCGGGACGCAGTGTGCGTTAGTAGGCCTAGATTATTTTATTTTTAACAAATAACACAAGCAATCTACTGTAATAACTTTTAAAGTAATTGTTTGTAAAGAAATTTCAAGGTGCACGTGCTTGTTTGTTGAAAAGTCTTAGGACAAACTTTGTCAAGGAGATTCCATGGTATCCAACCTCTTTGTAAAATAAGATTAGCCCATATGTAAATGAACTAATCGCATTCTTGGAAAGGAATAGGTAAAGATTTGTTTTAAAATGTTCACTTGATGAATTTTTTACATGTGTAAAGTTAAACAAACAGTATGAATCGTTTTACATGGAATGATTATGCAGACATGCATCTGTGTCTCGGTGCTGCTGGTACCATGGATGGTGCAAGGCGTTTGCATGCTGAACGTTATCCCAACAGAATTCTTCCGAATTCACGAACATTTGGTGCAGTAGATCGTCGTCTAAGAGAAACAGGCGCATTCGCTCATGATCATCATCAGCGTGGACATCGTCGGTGGTTACGCTCCCCTGAATTAGAGGATGAAGTTTAGGAAAGGTTTAACCGAAATCCATCGACAAGTACTCGTGCGGTCGGAGCTGCGTTGAATACTAGCCATACCACTGTATGGAACATTTTACATGACAACCTGCAACATCCATTCAAGCTTCGAGAGGTGCAGGAATTATGTCCCAATGATCATGGTCCCCGGCGTGCTTTCACGGAATGGTTTATGCAGCAACAGAATAGGATCCCAGACTTTCCTTCCATGGTTTTGTGGACAGATGAGGCAACGTTTACGCGAGAGGGAATGTTCAATAGCTACAATAGCCATCTGTGGTCTCATGTCAACCCATGTGTAACACATGTTAACAGTTTTCAGCATCGTTTTTCGTTGAATATTTGGGCTGGCATGATTCACAATGTCCTGATTGGGCCATATCTCCTACCATGCCGTCTTAACGGGCAAACATACCTTGGTTTCCTGAAGGAGGAGCTCCCTGGTCTTCTTGAAGATGTTCCACTAATGACCAGACATTTGATGTGGTTTCAACAGGACGGCGCTACACAAGAGCAGTTAGAGATTACCTAAATGAGACATATCCTGGTCATTGGATTGGTCGTGGCGGACCAGTTGCTTGGCCACAGAGATCGTCAGATCTCACACCGATGGATGTTTTAGGTTAGCATAAAATCAATGGTGTACTCCGAACCCGTAGATACCGAAGAAGAATTGGCAGCTCGTGTTGTCGCGGCTGCAGGTGACATCAGCGACCATGCAAATCCACTGTTTCCACGCGTACATCAATCCATCATAAGGCGTTGCCAATTGTGCTATGAAGCAAATGGCGGTCATTTCGAACAATTACTGTAAAAGTCATACAGTAGATTGCTTGTGTTAATTGTTAAAAATAAAATAATCTAGGCCTACCAACGCACACTGCGTCCCGGTGTCATTTGATGTTCAATGCAGTATTGTAAGTAAACGGAGCTGCGGGGACCCCATGTTCACATGGCAAAAAATACTTCTAAGGACCTCTTCTATCATATCACAAAAAATCTGTACTCAATTCAAAAACACCCTCTATAGAAAAATAGTTAAAAGTATGTAGAATCCGATAAGGAATAAGTTTTGAAAATAATTTTTTCTTATTACAAAACGGATCTTATTATATAAACAACCCTCGTAATTTAGGAATTATTTAAGTAAGAAACCACAACTTTTACAAACTCCACTTATAAACCTCTGATACGAAGGGGAATAGCATCTTCTGATATCGTAGATCATGAAATTTGGTTGTCACCATAGAATTTTCAATACAATACTGGAAGCTGAAAAAACTTTTCCGCTTTCCTTAGTCCATATCTATTGAAAGCAAATGTTGAAGCGAAACAAACTACTTTTAAAAATTAACATTGATTTTGTAAAGAAAAAAAAACCCTGTAAAGATAAATTATTAAAGAATTACACACTAAAAGGCAGATAACTTCTTAAACTTGTTTAAAAAAAAAAACATTTAGGCACCACATATTTAATTTTTAAAAGCTACGAGGTCTAAAATATGAGATATTTATTATTCATAAAATTCCACACATCATTTAACAAATTAATTTGAATGTTCCATTAGAAAGCAATTTAAAAAAAAAAACACATGATGGCGTATTCACTGTGGCATTATTAAATGCATATAACAGAGGGCAGTGCTCTAGGATCACGGGATTTACAGACATCGAATCAGGGTATAACAGCTGGCCTATAAATTGCCGATGTACACACTGCAGAAACACAAATTCTGCACAACTGCGGTAAGTTACTATTTTTCTAATTCTTTTATATTAGCGGCATAAATTAAAGTTTTCTCTAGCATTATATGGAATGACTACAACTGATCTTTTATCAGGCCCTTCTTTTACTTATTTATATTTACTGAAAATGGATTAAATCAGATAAATTGATCAAACTGGCTACATGGTATTGGATCTTATGTGTAAATCTATAATAATCTAGCGATAAATGTCTTCTTGATTAAGTATATCATCTATGTTTAAATAACTATTGTGTTGATATGTATTTTGAAATCCATGTCATAAGATTCTTCCCCATTTCCTAAGTAGTGAATAAGTTTACAGTTCCTTCGCTGATAATTGTCATTATAACTGCAAGCATTATTTTGATAATAGCGACCAAATATTAAATTTTCTCTTCGGACTGGTTTCTCCGCAGTTTTCAGCTCTACGATTTTTGCCCAGCTTTACAAGTTCCGCGATAGCGAGGCAGACTTCGCCGTAAGCTCCGTTGTTTAGATTTTATATTGTTCGACATTGTTACAGTAAGAGTCATCCAAACGCTGATGTTGTCCCTCACGGTTCTATCTTCGGGGCTGTGCTATTTAATTCCTTTGTACAGGATTTTCCAAAACCCGACAATTGTTATCTGTATTTTTATGCGGATGATACTGCCATTATGACATGGGCACACCAGCCAGCTCACGTTTTCACTCGGCTGTAGTGCACCTTGAAGCAGTTCGAAGACTAGTTTAACTGCTGGAAGTTGAACCTTAACGTCGCAAAATGCAAGGCTTTGTACCTCAATAGGAAGCTCAAGCTCCCCCCAGATTCTCTTGTTCTGTTTAATAAGAAACTGGACTGGGTGGACAAATACAAGTACCTAGGAGTTATCATTGACTCAAGACTCTCATGGAACCAGCATATGTTCTATGCTCTGAACAAGTACTTTATCATAGCTCCAATGGGTCGCAACAGCACCCTCACCATTGACAACAAGCTACTTCTGTACAAGTCGATTATCCGGACCATACTCTTCTATGGCATGCCTGCGTTGGCGACTATCTGTAAATCCAGATGGAGTGAACTACAGTCATTCCAGAATGTTACCTTGAGGACCATCGGTATGGAGAAAGCTTCATGAATCATTCTCCTGTTTGCAACACCTTGAAATACCACGCAACCTTAACCCAAGAAATACAATACTCATTTCCAAAAAAGTTGGGACAGTGCAAAATATATAGAAAAAACAAAAAGGGATGATGTAACAAAACTTTCTCGCGAATACAAAATAGCAGATACGTTTATGAAATGACATAAATATACTGTGTGCACCAAAACTTTTTGTATCGTGGCCGGGACGTTCATTTTGAATGGGGGTGTTGCAACACGTTCCAAAATAGTAGGGATATACGTTGTAGAAAGCGCCGTTAGTAGTGGAACCTTCCAAATTGTTCGGGAATAATCTAGAATGATGACGTCGTACTACATTCCGTATAAATAACAGTTGCCATCCGTCGTTCAGGAACGGTGGGTCGAGACAAGCCAGTTAGCGAAGATCTTCGTGTTCGAATCATTCAAGAATTCACAAAAAGCGTTTCTCAGCGTGCAATAGCCAGAAGATTTAACCTGTCATCATCTACAGTACATAATATTATCAAGCGCTACCGAGATAGTGGTGAAATCACAGTTCGGAAAGGCCAAGGTCGAAAACCTATTCTGAATGCTTGAGCTCTTCGGATCCTCCGACGTCACTGCGTCACGCATAGGAATGCTGCGATTACGGATATAGCCTCGTGGACCCGCGATTTCTTCGGGAAGCCATTATCGTTGAATACTGTTCGCCGGTGCATTCACAAATGCAAACTTAAGTTATACTGTGCACAACGGAAGCCATACATCAACAAACGACAGCAACGTCTGATATGGGCTCGAGCCCATCGCAATTGGTCCCAAGCACGCTGGAAGAACATATTGTGGTCCGATGAATCAACCTTTTCGACAATGGACGATGAATCAATAATGGACGCCGGACCAAAGACGAAAAGGATATTCCCGCGTGCTACAGGCGTTCGGTACAGAAACCACCGTCTGTCATGGTCTGGGGCTGTGGAATGGGAGACTGGCACATCTGCAATGGCACCGTCAATGCTGAAGCGTATATACACGCTATGGTGCCATCTAAGAGGCGCCTGTTTGGACGACGTCAGTGTATATTTCAACAAGACGACGCAAGACCGCATGCAGCGTGCATAACTTCTGCATGGCTACGTCAGCAGCGCATTCGTATGTTGGATTGGCCCCCTTGCAGCCCGGATCTGTCGCCTATAGAAAACGTCTGGCATATTATTAAACGAAAACTACGACAGCGACGACCCCGGACAGTTGAACAGCTGAAAACCTATATCCAACAGGAATGGGACAGAATTCTGGTTACGGTGTTAGAAAGATTGGTGTCATCGATGCCCAGAAGATTACAGTGTGTCATCAAGAGGAGATGTGACGCCACACCGTGGTAAACACCGTGCTGTCCCAACATTTTTGGGAGTGTGTTGCACGTGCCAAAGAGGAAAACCACCTGTATCTTTCTTTAAGCATATAAGATATATGATCCCATGCCTAATTTATCGTTTATGTATTGTAATGCGTTGAAATAAACGGCAATACAATAATCCAAACAAATGTGTTGGAGTTCTGCTTATATGTTGCACTGTCCCAACTTTTTTGGAAATGAGTATTGTACATATTTGTGTACGCTTATGTAAAAAAGCTGTACAGATTCGTAAATTTGCACATATATGTAAGTAAACTTGTGTAAATAAGTTATACAGAGGTGTATATAAGCGTTAACATGTGTAACTCTGTGTAAACCTGTGTAAATTTGTGTTACGTGTGTCTTAAAATGTGCATTGTGTAAATATTCTATACAGGTGTGTACAAAATGTAAACTTGTGTGAATAGGTGTGTAGACGTATGTAAACTTTTGTGAATAGGTATATTGTGTATATACGTGTGTAAATTTGTATATATATGACTATATAAATGTGTAAGTAGCTGTGAAAATATATAAATATGTATGTAAAAATGTGTAAATAGGTATGTACGCGTATAGTAAATATTCCGTTAATGAGTCTTTAATCTTGCACAGTCGAGTCAATTGACCCGAGAATGGCGACTCGGAAATTCGGGTCAAACAACTCCTAATGACATCTGTGTCCAATGACTCTCTTAAATGGGTCGTATTGGAAGAATCATAGGACTCTCGCAACGGGTCATATTAACCGCATATTGCTGTCAGTGTATGCGTATTCCAAGACAAGTAAAGGGATAAATGAACACCCAAGTACTTAAAGGAGCTAGTTGTCACGTGTAAAATAACTACGCAGTGGAAGTAAACTAAGTGAATAAAATAGGTAGCAATGTAGTCATATTATTTTGATAGGTTTATTAAAACAAAAGACAAAAGTTACAATATGATAAATGCAATGTAACAAAAAAAAGAATTGGGCGTCCTCTAACACGAGGAATCATCCCTAAAACGGAGGGAATACCTCCTTACAATTTGAATGAAACAAAAAGAAAAGTTCCTGAGCTTCTGCCGGTAGCTCTACCTCAAAACGGGCTATAGCCGGCAAATGAATTAATGCCACTCATTAAGTTATCTGACAAAGAGACAACCGGGCGTAAGCGCATAACGCGCATTAAAGGAGCGGAAGGATACCGGACCTACTTAAGAGCCCGGCCTTCCTGGACTGATTTACGGGTTGAAAACGAGGGGCCCGTACGGTGCAATCTCTTGCAACTATGGCGGGGTCGCACCCCGTACGTTGGGAGGCCAGCCAACGCTGAACCTGCAAAATAAGCAAAGAAAACAGAATTTTAGCGACAAAAGGTTGAGCGCAAAACCAAAAGAAAACGCAGCACGAGAGGAAGTGACGCGTCAGAAGGCTTGGGAGAAAAGTAATTCAAGAGATAAAAGAAACAAGAGAGCCAGCTTACCTTCGACTGTTATAGCAGGCGCCTAAGTCTTCATCTAGGTACGCCGTTAAGCCCCACGGGGCGATTAAGGTCCCGAAGACTCGTACTTGCTGGGCCGGGTCCTCGTCCCACGTTGCGGACTTGGTCGACGACAAACTGGGGAAGCCCGATACAAACACCAAGTTGGAAACGATGACCTGCGACAGAGGTTTCACAATTTGCCAGACGCACCGCCGACGAAACTTTCTCGCCAAAGTAGCCAGGTACGCCTCGTCCCACGACGAACACAACAAATGAGGCTTCTCTTGAACGTAGGATGCACGGAGGGATATGACTTTTCTGTGGCTGGGCACGAGAAGCTCCCCTCGCGCCAGCCGGTCGGGTTGAGTTGAAGAAGCTGTCGATAATAAATAGCAACAGTCACAGTTAATTATACCAGAGGCAGGAAATAGCGCATTTGCAACACTCTTGCTTTCGGGCTCGGAGTCGGCTCCGACGTTCGAGTTGAAGTCGCGGGAAGAGCCGTCGGTTTTACCGATGAGAACGGCATTCCCCGGATCAGCATCTTTAGAGCCCTCAATGTCCGAAAGCTCACACTCGATGTGAGGAGGACCTTTTCGACGTGTTGCTTGGTCCGCTGGCTCGTGCTTTCCCCTTGAAAAACTTTTCTCTTGTGCCCGCCTCTCAAAAATCGCGCTCTCGCGCAAATCCCCGTCTCTTCCGGAACTTGGTCTTTTAGGCCGCCATCTGTTGCCAGTACTACGCCGAATACGCTCACTCGAAATATTAATAAACGTATTAATATCGGCACTGTCAACAGATGACGCCTGAGGCGGAAACTTACAAGCAGACGCTCCCTTGGCACCTCTGCGATCGCGCTCGCACCTGCTCACAATACTTTGTGACACTAGTAAGTTAAAGAGGCTTAGAATTATAAAAAATAGGTAATTCAATAGGAACATAACGCTTGGATGAAAGACCATGTACTTGGTTTTATTAAGATTTAACAACAAGTGATTAGTGGAATTCCAAATTCATAGGACTAAATTTCATAGATGTTCTAAATTTCATAGGCCTAGATTTATTTTCTCATTTTTGAAGAAACCCAATTTTTTTAATAAAGTAATTTGCACTCTAATAAATATAAGCAACTTATAAAATTTTTTGTTTTTTAAATATAAATGACACAGTTGGATTTTTTAATTTTTTTAATAATGAAAATAATTAAATATTGCGGATGTTTTTCGAAACATATTATAGATCATGTGTACATACAAGTTAGTATTAATACGAGGCAATTTTACTTTTTTTAATATCACTGTTATGAATATCTTAAAGTCAACTTAGCTTCCATTCCTAATTTTGATTTATTTCTTTTACAAACGGAACCTTTTTGAAAATCTATAAATAAAAAAAAGAATGAACTTGACCGACGAAGGGATACAGATACTAGAAAAACTTTGTAAACGATTTCGTTATTAATAAACTTTTAAAAACTCTTTTACTAGAACGTTAAAATAAATACTGGTTTTAAGTAAACCATTTCAACACGAACGTCATTCATTTGAATATTTTCTTCATTAAGCCTAACAAGAGTTTTTCGTTTCTTCCGGTTTTCTTCCGTCATTGAAGTTTTAGAGAAGAGCGCTGATATAAAACTTATCATAAAATGCCTAAAATTTATATTTATCATTATTATTTTATTAACTGAATATGTCAAGTAAGGGCAATTTTGAGGGGAAGTGGTTCATAATGATTTTTATGGATCCTGTATTTATTAGTAAACTTTTTGAGGTATTTATATTATTAAACACTTGTCGGAAGAAAAATTCACGTCTTTTCAAGCTAAGGAAAACACGAGATGAATAGTTAATCCGTATCTTTCCTGAGCCCATTGGTCGCTTGTAGAAGATCGAGTATCGCGACACTTGGTAATGATTCAAGCTATTGAAAAAGAAACATCATTGCAAGAATTATAGTAAATCGGTTTCAGCTATACCATATACAATATCATGCAAATTGACTGGCTTATATCGCGTTAGTAGTTAAAAGCAGCCCTTTGTGTACAGAGTTGACCTTTGACCCAAGATGGCGACGGCCACGCCCACCACGCCCTCGCCTCAGGCGGTGGTACACAAACCGGCCTCCACGTGACCCTTTTTTATCAGCAGATATAAGATGAAAAGATAAGATAAGCACAGCGGACCGCCATTTTGGTTGCCATGGCAATGGAGCGGCCATTTTGGATGAGGAGATAAGAGTAGACCAGCTGGTCGCCCCCTCCACCCGCCAATTTTGAAAAACAGCGGCCATTTCTGTTTTTCTTAATATTTTGAATCCTATTTATTTAAGGTTCATAATACTTTATTCAATAAATATAAAAAGATAAGAAAGATGAAAAGATAAGAAAAAGGAGAAAGAGAAAGAAGAAGAAACGGAAAAAAGAGAGAGAGAGAGAAGGAAAGAAAATGATGGAGAGAGAAAAAGAAGAGAGGAAAGTGGAAAGAGAGGAAAGAGAAGTGGTTTTTTTGGGGGTATGCTGCCTCTCCCTCCCACCCTGTGCTTAGTGTCAGTCGTCCTGAACTGCCTGTAATGTCGCCAGAGCGCTCTTGTGGTGACAGTCCAAGGGTTCCGGTCCACCCACGCCTATGCAGGCGGGCGGGCGGTTGAGGCAGCTGGGACACTTCGAGACTCGACCAGGGCACTGGTTCCTGTGCAGAAAGTGGAGGGCAGAGCTTAGGTAGTTGGTACACTCCATTGAGATGCCGATTACCACCGCTACACACAGGTGCAGCCGTCGCTGTGAACCTCGAAGGGGATTGATCTGCACCCCCCTTATGCCGTGGCCAAGAGCATAAGAGCCGTGGTGATTCGGTTAACTAGGGACGGTTTGGAAACCACTTTTGAAGTGGCGGGGCAGATGGTATTGCCTCCACAGGTCTATAAGATCTGAAAAGATCTTCAGGTGGCATAATGCTACACCCAACGTAAAAAAAAAAAAACACCTCTAACGAGGCAACGTGAACTTGGCCCACAGCTTTCGCTGGTCAGAAGTTAACTTCTGACACCTACTCGCTTTGGCCACCCGAGTAGGCAAGTGATCGTGTTCAACCACTGGCTAGTGCAACCACTGGGAACAGATGCTTGAATGACCTCGCGGCTGGGGAGCCTACTCCGCGGCCGTGCCTTATTCTGATTGGATCCTGACAAAAACAAAATTCGCATTTGTTAATTGTCTATGGGTGAGAGAAACCCACACGTTTTCGATTCGAGTTGGCATGCCTATGGGCATGTTTGTTGTAAAGTCGTTTGGTCCTGGAATCGAATTTGGCAAAGTTATTCGGAAAAAACAACCTCGTTTCTTAGTAAAATCTAGTTCCCTCGGTGGCCGCACCATTGTATGGCGCTGCGTTCACCGTTCCTTCGCAAATGACGCGTTTGTGCGTGTTTCCAGGCCCATTGGCCGAATGTCTGGACTCTCACACCATTCACCTTAGTGATGTCGGAGTAGCTGACGGGTTTATAAAGTTGGAAAGAGGTTCATGTTAAAAAGCGCGCTGTCGTTCAACGGCTTTTCACGTCGGCTTCGACAACGGCGCTCCCCAAAGGACGCCTGGTGTTATTACGAGAGCTTCGACAACGGCGCTCCCCAAAGGACGCTGTGGGCGTCCGCAGCGTGAATGCGAGGGCGCGCAATGCGTCCTACGACTCGCTAAACCGTTAAAAATCGCTCAATAAAAGTTTTTTCCAGCTCTTTTCGCATGTTGTCGCGCAGCCAATGCGGTCCACCTGTTGTTTTTAAACGTTCTCGTCGTGTGATTTTCTTTTTTACGCTTTACACGGCGGGAAACATTTGCAAATGTACGCCGACGCGAACAGCGCTTCGTTACAGCGAGGTTGTCGGCCATTAGTGCGCTCGCACGACGCGAATAAAGGATTCTGAGTGTGAATAGTGGGTCTGTGGGTGTCTGTATTCGCAAACGTCGTGCCACAACGTCTAAGAACGTTTCAAGGCTCCAAATAAATAAATTTTTTCGAACCCATTACACTTTAATCTCCAAGTACACGTATTCTGACTCCGTGTGTTTTGCTAACGAGGGCGTCGATCTCCGCGAGTATTAGTGAAAGTCTGGGTGGTTTATTCGAGTCGTAAGCTTTCTATCCCCTTACGGTTAATGGTTATAGTCGTATGATAGGGCCTCTTTTGTGTCAGCCAATACTTTTTAATGTATATTTCTTGCTGTCAGATGTATACTTGTCATCTCCCTGCATGTCAAGAGTTGTCTTCGCATTTGAAGGGTGCACATTTCAATACAACATGTCGAGTGGAAGTAACAGTAAACAGTGTTCCTAATAATTTCATCCAGCCTTTTATATTCATGTTTGATTCTATTTCTTTCTCCTAGCATTCATTTGTGTTTTCGATTTTACAGGTTTCGAATGTGAAGATGGCAGATTTATCCTTAAGTCATTAGGTTATGCTTTAGTCGACGAATCAATAAGGAACAGGCAACCGTGGATACTTCGTACACGCCGACGACATGTTGCAGGAAGTTATGTTTTTCTTCCTCCAACCGATTTAATTCTTTCAAAAGAAGATATAGAAGCTTTGAAAGCTGACAACTACACAACTCAGTGCAGTATTCCATTTTTTAATGGGCAGCATAGTTACAGCGAGATTCCTGTGATTGTAAATGCTATAAAAAGATGCTTTACCCGTTTTTATGGTTATTGGACCCTCAGGTGTAGAGATTTAAGCAGTGTTTTAGGTATTACTGTCAGCGATCTAGCTCCCCTTGTGGCCTCTTCATCACCAGCGTTTACTCGATTGTACGAATACTATTATCCAGGAAATCTAGAAACGGAGATTTACGATGTTTCACTCACAGGCATCATGTTTGGAACGATGTCTGTTAAACAATACTGCAATGTGAACACTTGTCAATATTTTACTTTTTAAGCTGTTAATGTTCTTAAAATACAAGATTATACTTTTAATCTGTAATGAAGTGTCTTTAATAAAATATGTTACTTTTCAATAAATGCGTAGTGATAATAACAGAGACAATTTAAGTTTCACATAATCAAATGGTATGTTTTATTTCATTTGTTTGATGATACAAACTGGTGTTGTTAATTTCATTAAAAACATTTTTAAGAAGCTCGTTATAACCGAAAAAACAGTGTAGAATAATGAATAGGGTTAATACACAGCTGCAAAATGAGCGTGTGAATATGCTTCCTCCTCCAATAAGTTTCTTGAATTCCATTGGTTCGACTAAAAATAAAAGTCAGTTAGAGTTGTAGTTTATTTTATTTTATTTATTTATTTATTTTTTCTGTAATCTTTAAAGTTAGGAAAGAGAATACAACCTCTGAGTTTGTCAGTAATAATGAGTTGACCCGTGTGTTTGATTCTTTGTTTCGTAGATTAGACAGCTAGACAGGACGGCGTGTTAAAGGTGTTTACTCTTCCTCTTCTGGGAGAAAGACTGAGAAAATACCTCTATGACATTGCTTTTCATGAACTGTGTGTGTTTGTGTGTGTGTGTGTGTTTGCGTGTGTGTGTGTGTGTGTGTTTGTATGTGTAGTTAAGTTTTCATACAATACTCATTTCCAAAAAAGTTGGGACAGTGCAACATATAAGAAGAACTCCAACACATTTGTTTGGATTATTGTAT
>JAHWFO010023287.1:0-15308 GCA_023313115.1 Rhysida immarginata | reverse complement strand
TTTATATTCCTATATATCATATATACTCAAGCATTTTTTTAATATATATTTCATTTTGATAAAATATTTCCTTTGATAAAGAATGACGTTTTTTTAAAGGACAAGCTTCTAAAAAATTTTTAAAATGCTCTAATTTTCTTAAATCCTGGCACTTCAACAATTAGATGCAACGAGTAGAAAAAGTGAACTCTAGTTGGGAGCGCGTGCCCGCAGGCTTGAGTGAAAAAAAAAAGCAGCTGACAGATCGCGCATGTCGTCCCTACCTATTGAACGCGATAAAGTGAACTCTTCCATTTCACCTTACAGTGAGAGATCTCTACTGCACGTTTTATTCTAGCTCAACTTCTCAATGGAATTTGAAATGTGCTATGCTAATGCATCTAGCAACTTAAGCTACACTGGAACTTATTAAAGTGGATTGACTTGGGTTAGTCTTTTAAACTAGATCGAGACGTCGAGCTAGCTTTGCCAGGTTGCATTCTCTGAATAGGGATACATGGCACGCAACTCAAGCGTTTTCTACCACATGTTAAAAAATCCAGTGTTAAGAGCTGTAAAGATTTTTTTTCTACGCTACGAACTCTGTAGTGGGGAGAAATTCTATCGCTCACTATAGATTAGTAAGGCTTTCTACTTACCGACTGAACTTTTTCTCAGTATTTTAAGGTTTTTGTTTCCAACAGTCCGTGAAAAATGAAAATTTGTTTCGTGACGAATTGCAAAATGGATTGTAAATTGTATGATCCGAATATTAAACTATATAGAGCTCCAAGCGACCCAGTTAGAAGGGGACAAGGAAAAAAAAAAATTCGCCGTCGGATCGTGTGTTGACAGCGAAACATTATGTTTGTGAACTTCATTTCTCATGAAATAGTAGAAAAGGCCTGGATATTATTAGTTCAGAAGAGTTTACACTGCGTGACAGTGCTAGCACTAATGCTGACCTATAGCCACCGCAGAATCCTCTCTTTTCACGCTCTCAATCGCTTCTCTATCTCTCTGGCTTTGCAAAGTGACATTTTTCGTTCGCTTATGCCCCCCTCCCCTCCCGTCTCTCTCTCTTTCACTTGCGTCTCAACTCTTAAAGAGAGGGGGAGACAATTTCCCGTCACCCTCCCATCATTTAGTTCGCACAGGGTCACCCTTTTTATTTTCTTTAAATAGAATAACTATTCACTATTTTAATGGATGAACTTACAGCTAGAGGATTAGAGTTATCTATATAATAATTTAAATGTTGAGTAACGTTATAATTAAATCCATTTACATAAATTATTATCAGTTTATTGTCACATTTCCCCAGAATATCACAAAACAATGATTAAAGATGATTAAATTGAACACCATTATTAATCTTGAGGTTATTAAAGATTATAGTGGGGGGTTGATATGGGTAGTCGGGGGTGGATGTCTTCATTGTTTGGGGATAGGGTTGTTGTATTTTCCCACCATGTTTTTAGGTTTGTTAAATGGTGAACTGGGAAGTTGGTTTCAAGTTTGAAGAGGTCTATTATTTATAGAAATACTTTTTGATTGGGAGTTGCTTTAAGGAAAGGGTTTTTGATTTTTTGATAATTGTTATACAGTTTTCTGATGATATGTTCCAGTTGTGTTGGTTTTGGAGATTTGGTGGTAAGAGATCTTCTGTTTCGTTATATTGTTGATTGTTATTATGTGGGGGGTAGTTGTCGTACTGGGAGATAAGTTGGGGATAAGGGTTGAAGTGCTGGCTGTGTAAAGAGTTTGTTCTTAGGTTGGGCTATTTTTATGTGGCGAGGAAGGATTGTTTGTTTCTGTAGGGATTGGGCAAAAGTTTTGTGTAGGAGGGGGGGGGGGATTGGTTCGGTTGAATGTTTTTCTTTAATAGGTTTTTGGCTTTCCCGTATGGGATACGTAGGGAGAACATCTCTCTGATGGCCATTTTTTTCACTATATTGTGGGCATTTCTGAAAGTTTGAGGAGTAACAAAAGAAAGACCATCTCTTTCCGAGTTTGCATTAAAAGTCTTCGGATTTGTAAAGATGCGATCCGTTTGCATAATAATGCGGTTAATAGCATCCCTATAACCAAGGAGATGTTGGAAAATATCAAAAATGCTCATGCGGAATATTCGGCTTATTTAGAGCAGCAAAAACAAGAAACTACAAAAAATGAATTGAAAAGGAAAAGGGAAGAAGCTGAAACAAATGCATTAAATAAAAAGCAACATCAACGAAAAAAACTAGGAGAGAAAATTTCGGAAAACTTAAGTGAAGAGAAATGTTTGTTGCGTGATCAAGATGTTGCTCATAAGCTTTTACAGGAGGCGTCTGAGAAGCTAAACAATGCCATCAAAGCAAAAACTCTGGACGAAATAAAAATAACACAATTAATACTTTCAAGTAAAAATCATGAACTTGTGATGCTCGAAATAAAATTTCTCTCATCACATTTTTTGTTTTTGCATTTTCTTTTTATTTTCAGCCAATTTAATATTTAAGTTATTTTGACTTAATTTTTTTTAGTCTATTTTGTTTTAGCCCGGGCAGTATTATCATCCATTTTGTTTTTATATTGTATCATTTTATTTGTAATTTTTTTTTTTTGGCTGTCAGTCAAAATGTTTTGTTTTTTTTACCTCAAAATATTTCGAAGAAATAATATTGACTTTTGAGTATTTTCTGTGTAATTATATAATTGTATTTTTCTCTAAGGGTTATATCTTTGTTACTGGTGAAAAGAATTTTAATTATCCCAGCTTATGATAAAACCCAGAGCTCTATATTCTGAGTAAATATATCTTTAAGATGTAATTTTTTTGCATCACTTTTCTATAGATAAATTTTCAAAATATTGATTTTAGGATCCTATGTAACTGTTAAATAAGTTTATTAATTGTATACAATATTATTTTTTTTTCAAAGAAATAAGTTTTCAAGTCTTCTTCAACAATGCCTGTTAGACACATCAATTGTTGTTTCTGCTTCTGATGTTATTCCATATTTTACATAATCATGCTCCAAGGAGTGCATCGCCATTGTTTTTACGTGCTAGCCGTGAGCCTTTGGATTGTTGCCCCAAGAGCTTAAATTGGGTAACATTAGAAAAATTTGCTACTACTCATCCAACTTCTGACTAGGATCCAGAAAATTGTGTAGTACATTTGCCCCCCCCCCCTGGTGTCTCCTGGGGGAGGTCTTTTCTCTTCTTACTCAAAACTTTTATCTTTTTTCAATATCAAACATTGAACGCATGGTTGATATGATTGCCGATGGTCCCTTTGCCGTCGGCATGTTTATGAAGGAGGTATATGCCAAAACGGGTATACCTCCGGTTCTCTCGTCGGGTCACCCCGCTGTTTCTGTTCTGCAGAGGCTTTCTCCGACAGAGTCGAAGATGCTCTGCAGGCAGCAGAATATTGCAGATCGCAAAGTGGCTGCGGACTTTATCAAGGTTGGGCAAACCACCGTCCACCTGAGTTACGCCGAACCCGGATATGTTCCAGTTCTTATCCGGGGCGCATCGCCACTGATGGCTGAGAAGTATCTACGTGACTACATGTCGGACAACGGGGTGGTGCGAAGAATCTCGTACCCCCTGCACCCGGATTCTCCTCTTCAGATGACGGGCGACATCGTAGTCTACATAAAGACATTCCAGAGTTCGTTGTAATGCGCGCAGTTAAAGTCTCCGTGTCTTACAAGGGACAGTGGCAGTGCTGCTGGTACTGCAAAAAGACTTCCCACGTTCGGAAAGACTGTCCTCTCCTTCGGAAATGTGATTCCTGCCACAAGACCGTGCACAAATTCCACCAGCGCCAGGAGAGGTCAGACGCTTTATCAGCAGCCCCAACGCCACCGCCTCGAGGAATGTCGTCCCAGCAACCAGCAAAGATGACTTCACCGGCCAAGTCACCTGAGCCGAGCAGAGCAACAGCGCCTCGTTCTCCACCGAGGAAGTCGAAGGCGACCCCACCATCGTCGCCTCCTCCTTCACCAAGGAATTCGAAGACGGCCCCACCATCGTCGCCTCTTCCTACGACTCCTGGGAAGGAGATGCCGACTCCCCCTCCTCGGCCTCATGTGGTTCCTTCACGTCCACCTTCGCCTGATGTTTCCCCGATGGTGGAAGACTGCCACTCTGCCGAAGTCATCTTAGACGATTCGTTGTGCTCCGAGTCGGTGTTTGATGTGGAGGAGTTTCCTGCTCTTCCTCCACCTGCTCCTTCATCGGCATCGCAGCCTCTTCGAATCGTCTGTGCGGCTGTGCCTGGTAAAATTTCATCCTCTGCTGGGACTTCCAAGCCATCAGCATCTGCTCAGCGGGATCTTCTTGCGACGCCTAAGAGCCCTCGCAAAAAAAAGGCCCGACGACATCGTAGCAAGAGGGACGGGATTCCTGTGTCCTCTTCATCTGAACGAGACAGCTGCGTTGACCGTCATCATCGCAGCCCCTCTTCCTCTTCGGGACGTGCTCGCTCCCCTAGACGGAAGACATCTGAGCCTCCTTCCTCGACCGTGAGGCTCAAGTCTCCTTCAGATACAGGTCAGCCCCCGTCAGCTTAAATTCGCAGTGAAGGTCTTTTCTCTAAACGTTCGTTCCCTTGGTTCGTCCTTCAAGCAATCGGTTTTGTCATCATTCGTCGCCCTGTACAGGCCAGATATTCTCCTTCTTCAAGAGGTGAAGCTTGCTGCTTCGCAACAGCTTGCTAACCTCCCTGGCCTTCGCAGTCAATATCCATCTGCGCAGTTCTTCATCAACTCATCTTCGCCACATGGGCAGGAGGTTGCCTCCATCATCTTCAACCCCTCCATTGTGGTGTCGAACTGCGTCTTTGACTGTGAGTGCAGGGTAATTTCTTTGGACCTCCTGCTATGTGGTCTCAAATTCCGATTGCTTTATGTGTACGCCCCGTGTTTATCAGCAGAGAAACGGACATTCTTTGAAGACCTGGACTTTTACCTGTGCTCGTCCTTGCCTGCGGGTTGCTGGGGACTTCAATTGCCATCCGGATGAGAACAACATCTTTTCATCTGGATGTGTCTACCAGTTGTGCCAGCGGAATGCACCTTTCGTTCTGTGGGCGTCTTCTTCCAATTCCAACCAAAGTGGGTCTACCTTTCACCAAGGGCCCTCTGTGTCTTCAAGGTTGGACCTTTTTCTAGTAGACGCCACTTTCGCTGGTTCCATGGAGGTTATTCCAGGCTCCTTTTCTGACCACAGTGCCATCAAGTGGTCTTGGAACCCTCCATTCCCTGCCTCCTCTGCAGGCTCTGCTTCGAACAATTGGTTTCTGAACGATTCTCTGCTTGACAACGATAAATACAAGGGAATATTCATTCGGTTTGTGGAAAGACATCTTCACAACCTGCCTCCGTCACTATCTTCGTGGCTTTCCTTTAAATCAAAGCTCCGTCGTTTTTTCAGAAAGATTGGGTTGGACGCCGCTAGACGCAATCGGCGCCATCTCCTCATGCTGCAAGAAATTCTGCGCCTCCTCCGCTGTTCCATCCCAAAGGGGGCATATGCTGATGACATCCGCCAGGTGAAGAGCGAGATCAAGGCTCTAATGATCCACAGGGCCGCCGGCGCAGCTCTCAGGGCCAAACCGTCCTGGGCGTCGCTCGCCTTGGCAAGAACTTTCGTTTCACCACCTCGATGTTTGCCAAGGCGAGGTTCGTCCAGTCGCACGTCCTACCGATCTTGACGTCTAAGTGCCTGTTTGCTTTCCCATCTCCTTCTCATTTAAAGAAGGTGCGTAGTGCGATAGTTGACTGTGTGTGGGGTTATTCAGCAGTCCGTCATCCCATCCGTTCGGAGCTGCTGTTTATCCCCTTCGATGGGGGGGGGGATTGGGCTTGCCAAACATCCGACGATACCTCATCGCGCCAGAATGGCCGCCTTGATTCGTGCCTTCCTTCTTCCTCCCCCCATCTGGGCCAACTTCTTCTTTCTGCATCTGCGCTTCTTCTTGAAAGTGAACAGGCTACCTTTTCTGTCCACGCTTCCAGTGACGATCATTTCACGTTCGCCGGACTTTTACCATCTAGTCTGGCGACATTTGTCATCTTTCCTGTCTGGCCTTCGACAGCTTGACCCGCAGGACTGGGGAAACCTTCGTCTATCTTGGTTCTTCCAGCAGTCTGACCGGGGTGCGACTTCTGACATCGTACGGTGGCACCCTGAATATCCATGGTCAGCCATCTTGAAGTCCGTCAAGTCTCTCGCCTTTGAGAAGGCAGTCTTCAATGGCGCTTGCTGCACCATCGGTTCTACTCTCTCCAATGTCTACATCGCTGGGTAGTGGTCAGATCTGCTGGTTGCCAGTTTTGCGGGTTGCTTGAGAGAGTTACTCATGTTTTCTACGAGTGCCCGTTTGCCCAGTATATTTGGGATCGCCTCTCTCGTCACTATCTTCTGACTGACTTTACCTACCAGTCAGTGCGATTTCTGATGGACTGCTCCACCGGTTCTGCGTACAAGCTGGACCTAGCCACTTCCATCACCTTTATGAATAGCGAGCTTTGGCTGGTCCATCAGCAGCGATCTGCTGGTGTTCATCAGCCAGCCTCAGCCATCTGGAGAAAGGGCGCCATCCATCTCAGGTCCTTCCTTCATCTTGAATGGCATCGGCTTGGCCCAGCTACGTTCCGGAGACGCTATTCATCATCTCAGCGTCTCTGTAAGGTCATCGAAGGGGATACGAATACCACCTCGTACCTCTTCACCTTTCCCCTCGACATCGATGACCTACCGGTGGGCGGACGGGCCTCTTTTTGAGGCGTTTGAATAGGAGGTGCAGCCCTTGAGGGCTGCCCGTATTCCTACAGCATGCGCGCCTGGGCACCCTGCCTGCTTTAAGAACTAAGGGTGCTTCTCTGGAGCCATAACATCGGCTCCAGTTCCAACAGTGATTTTGCTATTCCATCTACATGCCACTTCTGTATGTTTCTCCATAACCTGATGTCCATCTGATTATCATCCAAAGATGTATTTGTGAAATAGCCTTTCCACAGTATCAGGATATGTAAGCAATCTTTCCATATTCATCCTTACCCACCAGTTCTGTTGAGATGGACATTATTTCATAGACTGTGATTCAGGTTGTTCTGGCTTCTCAGACAATCTCTTCTCCAGAAGTCATTTTAATCCACTTCTCACCATGCTAATTCTTTACACTGTCGTGAGCACATCATGCTGTTAGGGACTCTTAGTTAATTGTGATCCGGACATTTAACCTTTCCAAATTTATTTAACTGTAAATTTTTTTTTATTTTTTCTTCTACCTTCAGTCCTGGCCAATATGTAATTTTAAATTTATCTTTCAATATTTTTTGGGGTTTTTTAATTCTTAACTTTTAGTGTCCCTTTATTTAATTTGCATCCATTATGTAGTCAAAGTTGAGTAGTCAAATATATTTAATGTTATTTTTTTTTTTTTCATATCCTTTGGATATGAGTCTATAATGTTTAGCAGAGAAGATAATTTCTCTGGTCTTTTGTTGGTGATTGAATCAGTTTGCAAGTTGTTTTATTTTAACAACTTCTTGATAACTTCTGGATAACTTTACTTTAGCCCGCCTAGCTCAGCCCTGCATTAAATGTTTAATTTTCACTTAGTGCAGGCCACACAAATTATTCTATAGTTTTCTCTTCACATGCATTATTGTATGTTCTCCTGTCTATTTGACAGCTTCTTTATTTTTGAAATAACTTGATTTGATTCAAGCACGTATGACTTATTTATCTTTTGTTTTTAATAACATTATTTAATTTTATTGAGCAATTCTTTATTTTATAATGTCTCTGATGGAAAATGATACTTATGAGATCCTTTGTGAATATTAAAATTGAAATTTTTATAATTTCTATTTTGTCCACTACCTCTGTTTTCTCTCAATTTGCAACCACACTTATTTAATTCCTCACAGCCAAGATTTGATAAGTTTTAACTTAAGGTAATGATTAAATAAAAAAAAAAATACACAACGCAATGTCTGATTCAAATGATGTTTGAATCATAAATCCACTATACAGCACTTTAGTAGTTAACTTTTTATGCTAATAAAGCATCTTAAGTAATTTAACTTGTCTTTGTTTAATTTGTAACGTCCCTTAAGTGTGAGTTACGTGTGTCAGGTTGAGTGTGATCGTTTTGTAATAAATTAAATTATAGGTGTACTGTGGTTTCGTTGTTATACGGGAGTAATTCGTTATAGTAAGTGGTATTACGTTATTGATGTTTTATTAAGGAGAAAATTAAATGTTCATGCTATATAATGAGTCGTTGTTGGGAGAGTTTTGTTGTAACGTTTTCGGTGTCAGCGGAAAAAGTGACGTTTCGATCGCGAGGAGAGCGAAACGATAAAAATAAAAATAAACTTTTTATTAAAAAAAATAGAATGTCAAGAGAGACGGAGAAGCCGACCCCTCGAAGAATGGAGAGGAGCGGGAGAATCCAAAAAGGAAGGAAAAGAGAAGACAGGGAAGGAAGGAAGAGAGCGAAGGAAGAAAAAGAGGCAGAGAGTGCCGGGCTTCGGACGAGGAATGTTCGAGAGGAATTCAAGGGAAAGAAGGTGAAGCGGTGGAACCAGGTAGAGTCGGAAGAGAGCAGGGAACGGTCCGACGGAAGAAGAGAGAGATACCGGGGCTGGAAGAGCTGGTGTCGACGACGACGGGAGACCGACCGAATTGTCCCGGAGGAACGAACACGAGCCGACGTAGTCAAGTCAAGTGCGAGTGCCGTCAATGGGGGACCGACGGAGACGAACGGAAAGGACGATCGCATCGACGGTGATTCACTCTCGGCAGCGTTGAAGGAGGCGTTTAGCGCGCAGGCGGCTTCGCGAGTGCTGGCGCCAGACTCCGCGCTTTGCTCAGCCTGCGTCGAGGCCCGCTCCCGAAAATATTCACGTGAGTGATTGAATTTAGTGACTAAGTAATTGGTGCGCGTATTTTGTGCTAAGATTATTGAGCTAATAGATTTACAATTTACGCAAGCAATTAAAGTGCTCTGGAAACGGCGTCGTGCATTAATATTGAATGTATGCTAATGTTCATATTTTATTTTTGGTTATATGTGGTCCTTAGCTCCATTGCATTCCCGAACCTCCTTGTGGGCTTCGAATTGTGGCGAGTTCTCCCCAAACATATGCAGAATCCTGCCACCCACGCAACTACGACGACGGTAGGACTGGTGTCCGAGGTACCCGCTACAATAATATTAAGTAAGTGTGCAAGATTTATATTTCTACGCCGCTACGTCGTCCAATTATCTACCGCCCTCAACGAGGGGAGCATTGTACGTAGGACTAATTCTACAACTTATATCTTCCCATATTAGGAAGGAGTCCCCACCCTCCTCATGGTGGGCTTGGGACCTTTCGAGGTTTAATTGCACACTGAAGTTATTTGCTGAAGATTTAAGAGTGCCTCAATCGTTGTATTTGGACTCAGCGAGGAAACACATCCGACCCGAACTTTGTATTGGAACTTTACTTACCTGTTCATTCCATTTAATTTAAACCAGCCTATATCAATCTGTGATTAATCTATTGCTATTGAAGAATAAAATTTATTCTTGTTTCAACTACGATCCCTCTCTTACTCTGCTGTCACGTACACAGAGGCTTTGTCAGAAAGCCGTGACATTCGGAGAATTTGTCGTGTTCCTAAAAAAGGATTGTTACCGCGTGGTGTGTGTGTGTGTTGTTGTTGTGGTTATGAGCGTGTTGTCTTGCGATTTAGTCGGGAGCGTTCGTTCGACAGAGTTAATTGAAATATGTTAAGCTTAATATGGAAATAATTATCTGTGACCTTGATAAAATGCTGTTTTGATGTAAGCGAGATGGAGATGGAAGTCACTGTGGTGAAGTAGAAGTAATTTTAATCGTCTGCATCACGCTTACCCCGTCATGGATGACCAGCTCGAACGTGTTCGAAAATGCAAGAGTATCGGACGTGTGGATGGATAATGGTTCCAGCCAATGAGGATAACACTTACGATAAGTATTAACATTCGCATAGAACTTTATTGCTCTAAAGCACTGCTTTTATCGTAATTTGTTTGTTATATGGAGATGCCCGTAACGCAGTCGTCATGCAGCCTAAGTCCGATGTGGATAGGAGCGCCCGAAAACGTAATGAGTAAGCGATTCTGGAGAGCCCTGACGATATCCACGCATGCTTTGTCGCAGTAAGGAGTCCGAACATTTAACGGTGAGCCCGTCTTATTATACCTAGCCGTCGTGACAAGAAATAGTGATGTTAGAGTTATAGTGTGCTACGGACACAACAGTTTAGCTTGAGCTCGATCCACATGTTAGATCAATGCAATGAAGAATTGCTTGTATTTATTTTGGATGGTGTAAATAGTTTGTTACTCCCACTAGTATAAATAGTCCATAAGTATTAAGTTTATTAGAGTGGAATTAGCCACGCACGTATGGCATGTAGTGCTATGACACGGAATTCCACTGTAGTCATTGTATCACCTATTAGTTGTGCCCAAGAGGGGTTACAGTCCTTCTCCCCTGCTCTGCCCTAAAAAAAGGAGGGACGTGGCGCCTTCTGGTGTGCAAAAGAAAATTGGAATATTTGTACGGGCCAACTAGTGGGTGATCAGACACTGGCCAGCGCGAATTAATTCCGGATATGCTTGGGGTGTAATTTACCTTAAGTCAGTTGAGTTATGTAATTTGGTAGATGTTGCTTATTGGGACTATAGTCATTATGCAAACCAATGATAAATTTGCATACTGATTAGAGTCGTATTTGAGTGTTGAATGTTGGTTATATTGTTTTGTTTTTTTTGAGGAATAAAGGAAAGCTTTCATTGGCAGTTAGTGGGTGATCAATTCCTGAAAATAACGGTCTCGAACTCTTGTGTTTGCCAACCCCTGTTGAGTTTTTTGAAATCACATCTATATTTAGTAACATAGGGGGGTTGGGGAATGCTACAAATTCAATTAAATTTTAATTGAAATTAAATTCTTATATATTAAAACTAAGTTAGTAATTAATTTTCTTTTTGTCTTAACTTTAACTTAGACAAATCAAATAGCCAGTTTCAATACTGTATACTATAGAACTTAAATCGCAATAACGCGACAAACTAAATAAAATAATAGTAGAATTAAACCCCTGAGTGGATGCCCCTTTACCGTGGGTCACGGGTTTGGGTGCTTCAGGGATTCTGTGAGCTATGCTGCTACTTTAGGGTCACCCTTACCAGAAAGGTCATGGTTGAGAAGTGAGATGAAGAGTATCCAAGCAAACATATTTCATGATGTCGACGAAAGAGAGAATTCATACTGCATGGAGTGTGGCGCAGCTTAAAGGACAACTCTACGGTCGCATACAACTTTACTTAAATCGAAAGACTAACCTATTAATAACATCATAGCATATTTAATTTTTTTAAATTGGAATCCTAAATGTGTGAAAAACGAAGCGATTTGAAATCGGGAGGCATCCATCTTGGGTGGAGGCGTGACGTAGTGCGAGGATTGCTCCCAATCAGCTTTGCATTGAAGCTTTAACATTCACTATACAGGGTGTTTCAAAATTATGTACAATAAATTTAGTGACATATTCTTCAGGTCAAAAGAAGACGAAAATGTTCTATAGCACTTTGTCTGGAAACGATTTATTTACGCGATACAGCCAACTAAACCCGTGGCTCCATGCATTTTCAATTCGTTGTCGCAGATCCATAATGTTAGGAACTTCTGTGCTGTAGACGATCGTTTTCACATGACCCCACAGAAAAAAATCCAAGGGATTAAGGTCGGGTGATCTTGCAGGCCAGGCTACCGGTCCACCTCGACCTATCCACCGATTCGTGTATGCAGCATTAAGGTGTGCTCGCACAACATGGCTGAAATGTGCTGGAGCGCCATCATGCATGAACCACATGTTAGATCTTATCAAAAGAGGAACATCTTCCAGTAATTCTGGCAATGCTTTCTGCAGACACAAAAGATACGTTCGCCCAGTCAATCGTGGCGGCAACACATAAGGGCCAATTAAGTTATTTCCGACAATTCCACACCAAATGTTCACGGAGAAACGCTCTTGATGCGCTCGAGCTCTGGTAACACGCGGGTTAGCATCTGCCCAATGGTGCTGGTTGTCAGAATTTACGATTCCTGTCCGGGTGAAGGTTGCTTCGTCCGTGAAAAGTATCTGGCTGAGACAACTAGGGTCTGCAGCATGACGACGTTGTATCCATTGGCAAAATCGTTGTCGGTGTGGATAGTCCGTTGGGTTCAGTGCCTGAACCAGTTGCAGGTGGTATGGATGCAAAAACTGACGGTGAAGAATGCGCCAAACAGATGAGTGCGGAATGTGTACTATGGAAGAAATACGACGGGTGCTTGTCTGTGGTTCATCATGTATGATGTCAATTAACACATCCTCCTTATCCGGAGAATGTGCTACAGGTCGCCCTTGTCCTGTTTGACGGCCAAAGGAACCACGCTCCCTCAAATGTCTGTCGACAGATACAAATGTTCGGTTATTTGGCAAACGTCTATTCGGAAAGCGTTCTTGGTAGAGTCTTCTTGCTTCCACAGCATTTCCGTCCGCAAGACCATACATTAGGTGCATGTCAGTGTATTCTGCACTGGAATACGTGTACATGACTTTTTTTAAGTAAATCGTAATGCGTATGTCAAAGCACGCAAACGTTCTGAAATTGATATTCCTAGTGGATGTACAGTAGTGAAACTACAGTAATGGAAACAACCGTACACAACTAATGGAACAACCCTAAAATAGGTTTAAATGGAACAAACCACTCAACCTAGTGTTGGGTCGAAACGCTGGAACTGCTAAAATATCGTTCGCTAACTACCGTGCTTCCCTACTGTATGATATTGGATTACTCGCAAACAAATCGTTTCCAGACAAAGTGCTATAGAACATTTTCGCCTTCTTTTGACCTGAAGAATATGTCACTAAATTTATTGTACATAATTTTGAAACACCCTGTATATCTTAGATTAACACAAACACAATGTTTTGAAATCTTGGTTTAATTACTTTGTAAAACTAGACATACTGAAAACATTTTAACAACCGATACCGTTTTTATTGTGCTAAATAGAAGATCTTCAATTTTTATTTTACATACACATAGTAAGTAATTAGAAGAACAATACATTACAATGAACATCAAACTGTAGGTGTCATCAGGTCCAATTTTATTACTATTGCTCGTATTACAATGGCAATATAGCCTACAAAATTTAATGTTATGCTACAACCTTAATATATCAACTGCCGAAAGTTTTCAATTTTCGTACATTTGATTTCTGAACAGTATCATTTTTGTTGCTACACAAATTTTTCAATAAATTATTAGTAGACACCCAAATGATCATTTCATACAGATTTTCAACTTGATGTCCCATTTCACAGGACTGTTCAGCTACTAATTCTTGATTTCTCATAGCATTCATTGTTATGGCGATTACAAAAGCTCTTTGATTTTTTACATTAAGTAAGCGTCTTTCACGGTGTAAAAATAATTTGTTCAAAACTACATAATTATATTTCACAATGTCCACAACCATTGCGATGGACATAAAAGTCCACCCCTATTCAGATTTTTTATCAAATTATAGGAGTCATCAAGACAAATGTCAGAATCAACAATCAAATTGTCATAGCAGTACACACAATCAATTTTTTTCCTAACTGTACGGCAACAATATCCAGCTACATAGGTGATCAAATGCAAACAGTCTTGAAGAGATGAATTGTTCTCTTCCGTAATTTGAATAGGAATAAGTTCTTCTGAAGTTGTTGTAGAATTCATTTCACTCAAGTCATCAATTTGTTCAATATGTTTTATAGAACAATAGTTGTTTTTGAAAGGTAAATCTAAGCTAGATTGCAAACGTATATTTTTTACGCATTCCATAAGCTGCCTTACAGAAATGTGATACTGTGCATCTGCAAGTTGCCTGTATTTTCCAAACCTATCTTCTAATGGGTCTGTTTGTATTTTGCCTGTTAATATATACTTCATATTGTATCGTTCACTACAATATTCATTGAATTATAGTAAGGCATACGTCGAGTGAGACCGAGCATGATGAGTATGTCCCATTATTTAAACAGTAATTTTCATTTGTCTAACCATTCAAGAGATTTCCTAAGAAACTCAACGCGTTCATCATTGGGTTCAGCAGTTAATGGTTGCATGTAAATATTCAAGAGTCTGAATCCTTTAACAGAGGATTTCACATTTACAACATGCCACCATCTTAATATTAAAGAAATGAATGAGGCTGTTTCTTGAGCATGTTGTATTGAATGTTTCTCACCTAATTCATCCAGTTAGTAATTTTTCTAGGCGTTTTTGGCCTGGCGCTGCGCCCGGCCATTTTTCGTTGCGCCCGGCATTTTTTAAAACAGTAGTCAGTAATAGATACTAATCTGTACAAACAAATTTCTTTACTTAAACGCCTCCCTCCTCTAGAGCCGTGCGCAACGATCACGTGTTTCCTGTCGTTCGCAGCCACGTGGCTAATACTTCCGGTACAGAGCATTGAAAAGCTCTGTTACCCTATGGTTCCGTGTCACTGTAACGAGATCCAACAGAAGAAGAAATCACTCTTTGTTTCCTGTTTGCTATTATACTATAAAGCAGTACAAAATTTTATTCGATCTACTACTTATCGAATCATTATCGATGTCGTGAAATCAACGGATGAAGAAGAGGACCAAGGAATTGGCTGCTGCTGCAAGCGGCTGCAAAAGTATAAAAACTTTGTGGAAAAGGTAGGTTTAATTTGACAAATCTCTTTTAAGATTTATCCTTACCCTTTTATTATTCCGTTAGTCCATCTTTTGTCCTTCTATTACTGTCGTTTGCCTCTTGTCAAATATTATACGCGATCCAACGATATGAAATAAGTAGATTGGTCATGAGCTGCTTTCAGCGCCACCAACGCGTCCCAATTTGAAAGCCTGTCGGCCATTGCTTTGGTTGGCAAAAACTGGCCTTCCATCGTATGTTTACGTTTGAAGTTTGCGTAGACAAACACAGTAAAACTCAATGCCAATTTCTTGTCCAGCTTTAAATTGTAGTAAAAGATATATTAAAGGTTCACCACTGACCTTTCACAGGTGTGTTTTTATTTTTCTGCGTCTTAGAATAATTTTCTCATGTAAAAATCCTGGTCGTCTGTTATATCGTGGTTGTTGATACATAAAAGATATCGATATTCAACCACGTTACCGTCGTTTCAGTGATACCAGAATGATTGTTTAGAGATATTTATGAAATTATATACCGCATTTATTAAAAAGCATCTGAA
>JAHWFO010023284.1:64897-79562 GCA_023313115.1 Rhysida immarginata | reverse complement strand
TTATAAGTACCACATAATTGGTATTGCGGGGGAGGGGACGCTACAATATCCTCGGCACTTCTGAAACCTCTAACCTCACCTTCTGGTGAATTTGTTTCAGTAGTACATGTTATAATGATATTATTATGGTACTGTTGGAAATTTCCAATGCTGATTTATCTATATACAGGGTGTTTCTAGATAGAAGGACAATAAGTATCTAGCATGATCCTTTGCATTGTAACAACTTGAACAACTTATGTAAAATGTTCAAACTCAAATTGTAAGGGTCTAATCGCGCGAAATATGCTAAAAAGCTGGCAGAAACGTTATTTAATTTCAACAATTGCCGCCGTTTTCACATAGTATAGAGCAGTTGAATTAATAAACTGCTGGCGCAGGAAGTTCATAAATAACATGACTACGCAATTTAAATTTTGACTTTTTGTCATTTTCGATAAGGAACTTTTTGCTTATATTGATGCATTGAATCCCACTAAATTTTATATTTATTGTCCTTCCATTTAGAAATACCTTGTATACAAATATCTATGTATGTATTTATGTTTGTATGTATGTATTGATGTATATTTGTTTGTATCTTATACAAATCTACAGTTTTATTCCGATCTTGATAAAATTGTGCACACTTGACCTTCAAAGCAAGAGGACATTGTGCACTGTCTACCTGACATTTCTCAAAAAAATTATTAATGAGTTAAGTAATGAGTTAAATAAAGTGCGCATTTTTTTCCTTCAATAAGAGCTTTGTTGTTGAGCTCAATCTCTTTCCACTTTGACTATCTATCACTCTTTCATTCCTTTTCATTGTTGGGATGGTTTTATGTGCTTAATAATAGTAGGGGGAGGGTAAAACCGAATGCTGAGCGAGTCAAGAGTGAAAAACAAAAAGAACGGCAAAAGCAATCAACATGAGCAGAAGCAGAAATATAATTCTGCTAATTTACATGCAACTATGCGAATTTTTGGGATTGATCTTAGAATTAGTGTTTAAGTAACTGTCAACATGAAGACTGCTTGATTAAGATCAACATTCATGAATACAACGAGATAATACAGTTATGATGCGGGAACAGATGCGATTATGCTAATAAGCGAACTACAGTGAGAGAAAAGCTAACAGACTGAAGTTATGCTTGGACGTACAGTGATGCAAGTAAAGGGTGTAAGCGATATCTGTGGGTGCAGAGCAATGCCACACCTGAAAACGGCTGAGATCGACATGAGTCCAGAACGAAGCCAACAGTCATCGGTTTGTCAACGTCGATCATTTCAGCGGAAAAGTGAATTTGTGTTTCAAGAGTGTGCATAAGTGAGTGAAAGTGAAGTCTTTCGACGACATCGTTGTACGACGAATGAGAGACAAGAAAGAGCTCTTATCGCAGGTGTAACTGTAAGAACTCTCATTTGAATAACTAAACTAGTTGTAACAGGCAGCATTGATTCGTTGCTCAGCAATTATCCCTCATTAATCTATTCAAGATCAGACCTCTATTCTTAGACTGCTTAGACTAGATTTCATGCGCTCGTATTTAATCAATCCCTTATTTAATTTCACTTATTGATAAGTACTTGTGTTAATTTTCTTCATAGGGAATCCTTTAATCTGTCCTTTCTTTAAATACAAACATTTACATTTTTTCAATTTTCTAATTATATCAACTCATCTTATATAAAGAATATGAGATTTCATATTCATTATTGCATTAATTTTTATTTTATTCTTGATAATTAAGCCAAAGCGAAGGAGGTTTTAGTAGATGATAGTTTGATTTGTTACTGAGAGCATTGGTAGCAGATAAGAAATATAATTATCAGTTATAAATCTCAAAATAGAAGGGAGTATAGACCTCTCCCAATGTTTACAAAGAAATGCTGACATGACATCACACATATTGGTGTCCGCGGGCATCCTGGTAGGCGAAACGACTGTTGCCTTTGCTGTTGTAGCTAGCTCATTTCGATCATTTTCCATTGCAAACATGTTTGTTTTTTTATACAATGCCTTCAAGCTGTTGTGCAGTTGGATGTGCAAATAGACAAAATTTATGCCCCCGAATGCCATTTTATAGAATTCCAAAAGGACATGGGCCTGGAAGATGCGCCAAGGAGTGGAAGACCGAAAGAAGTGGATGATGCAGCCCTATGGCAACAAGTGGAAGCCAACCCAGGCAGCATCACCCATGGGCTAGCGGCAGACATCGGGACATCACCATCGAGTATATTCGACATCTGTACGCCGAATGGGAGGAAAGGTGACCCCGATTTAAATGCGAATGGGAGGTGCTTGATGGATCTCTTTTGCAACATTGGACTTTCCATCACAAACACCTTTTTCCAACACAGGGATGTCCATAAGTATACCTGTTACAGGGATACAATGGACCAGAAGTCTGATTGATTTTGTAATTGTTTCAGCTGACTTATTCCGATCAGTGTTGGATACTCGTGTGACAAGAGGGGCAGAACTATCAACTGATCACCACCTTGTTGTCTGCACTTTGCGGTTCTCTGAATCCATGCCAACCAAGCGAAATACTAGGTTCAGACAAACTTGGCGCATCAAATGGGAGGCATTGGAGGATAGAGCTGTGAGGAACTATCCAGTGATCGTGGTACTGTTGGAGAGAAGTGGCAGTTGCTTAAAACTGCTGTGATTACTTCGGCTGCATTGTCCTGTGGTCGTAAGCGGCTAAGTGTGGCGCAGGGCGGTGAGAAAAGGACTGCATGGTGGAACGGTGAAGTCCAAGAAGCTGCCAAGGCAAAGAAGAAAGCCTATTTGCTATGGCTTGCAAATAAGTGAACTTCGAGTCGAGTGCGGTACACTGATGCGCGAAAAGCAGCAGCAAAGACAGTATCAACAGGTAAAACCCTGGGAGAAGTTCGGGGAGAAATTGGAGGCAGACTATGGTTCGGCAAACAAGGTGTTAAGGCAGACCGTGCGCTGCTTCCGTGGAAAGAAGTCTCTTTCATCACAAACTATTAAGAGTTCACATGGGAGGCTTATGAAAACGGAGGAGAGCGTATTGCATAGGTGGAAGGAATACTTTGCATCTCTTCTTAATCCGGTGACAACAACAACTGCGGCATACGAGGTGCACCTTGGAGCGGAGAATAGTCACGGTAGTATCACTGAAACAGAAGTCAGGTGGGCAATTAGAACCCTGAAGACTGGCAAAGCTGCAGGTGATGATGAAATCCGGTCCGAGATGTTAAAGGCCTTAAATCAGGATGGTATCCTGTAGCTGACTCGAGTGTGTCTGGTTGCTTGGATATCTGGACAGGCCCCTAAGCAATGGCAGACAGGAATTGTGATCCCTATCTTCAAAAAGGGAGATCAGAGAGATTGCAACAACTATCGTGGCATCTCTTTGCTCAGCATTCCAGGGAAAATAAGATTGACGATTGTCAGAAACAAAAAAAACAAACGAAATAATAAAAAATTACAAGGAGAAACAAGATTTTCGCATCTTCCAGTAGTCTGAGAAAGAGACGTGTCTAATATCTTCAAAATTGATGTCAAAAACGTGCCTCGGTTTACGATACTTCGTATGCCAGTTCATATTCTTTGAGTTCTTCAGTATCCCTTTCACAAACTTACTGTCGTGAGTCTTCGTCCTCTGTATCATAATCAAAAGGAGATCCTGTATATACTTTCCGATATGGGCCTTGTTTAAATCCAAGTGGATGGATTGGTTTTTCACCGTCCTTCTGTCTAGCTGGGCAATGCTCTTCGGAATAACATTATGGAATGACTGTAGTTCAATCGAACTGGTTTTACAGATAGTCGCCCAACCAGGCATGCCGTAGAGGTGTATGGTCCGGATAATTGATTTGTACAGAAGTAGCTTGTTGTCAATGCTGAGGGCGCTGTTGCGACCCATGAGAGCTATGATACTGTACTTAGCCCTCTTCGCTTTATTCAGAGCATAGGACATATGCAGGTTCCATGAGAGTCTTGAGTCAATGAAAACTCCCAGATACTTGTAGTTGTCCACCCAGTCCAGTTTCTTATTGAACAGAACGAGAGAATCTGGGGGATGCTTGAGCTTCCTATTGAGGTATACAGCCTTGCACTTTCCGACGTTAAGGTTTAAATCCAGCAGTTAAACCAGTCTTCGAACTACTTCAAGACGCACTGCAACCGAGTGATAACGTGAGCCGGCTGGTGTGCCCATGTCATAATGGCAGTGTCATCCGCATAAAAATATAGATTACAATTATCGGGTTTCGGGAAATCATGTACAAAGTAATTAAATAGCACAGGCCCGAGGACAGAACCCTGACGGACACCGGCCTTTACAACATGGGGTGTGGAAAGATCTTCTCCAACTTTGGCTTGATAGGATCTGCCATCAAGGAAGGATTTCACCATCGAAATCAAATCGGCAGGGAACCCGTCTCTGATCATTTTGTAGACAAGGCCCTCATGCCACACTTGGTCAAAAGCTTTACTGACTTCGAGAAATACCACCCCACAGTACCTGGATAGGTTTAGGGGGGTGCTCAGGTCTTCAACCAGCCTCCTTATCTACATCGGACAAGAGTGGGCAGCACGAAAGCCAAACTGCTCTTCCCGAAAAAGGTCATTTGCTAGACAGTGATCTCGGAACCTGACGAGGGTCATTCTCTCCAACACCTTGGACATCGTGGGTAGCAGGCTAATAGGTCGGTAACTCGCCGGAATTGCAGGATTTTGCCCCTGCTTGGGGATACTCAACACAATAGATTTCTTCCAAGCCACAGGGAAATAAGAAAATTTCCAGCAGTCGCTAATTATATTGGTGAGAAAGTCATTAAAAATCTTTGGGAGATTCATAAGGGCGTTATTACTCACCTTGTCTTTTCCTGGTGCCTTCTTCTTTTTCATTTTACTTATGATGGTGGTGACCTCTCCAGCCTCGATGCTGATCTTCGTTAAATGCTGTGGGACTTCATCAAAGTTGACAATACTTTCTTCCACACGCTTAGACATGATTCGGCTCTCGGGCTTATCGTTGGTAGGAGTAACAAACTGCATTTCCAATGAATCTGCAATGACTTGGGCCTTCTCCTGATCAGTTTGCACATAGTCACCTTGTGGTGTATGGAGTGGAGGAAACAGGGTAAAGAGGCAATGGCACCGAACACGAGTGCCTTGGCTTAAAACCAAATATAACCGACTTACAAGAAGAGTACATCAGGAAGTAAATAAACTTCGTAACGATAGATGGAATGAGAAGGTGAAGAGTTTGTCAACCCAGGACAATTCTATATGGTGCATGATTCGAGCCTTAAAAAACAAAAAGGCCATGAACATTCCACCGCTTTTAGACACTAATGGACATTTCATAACTAATGACCAAGACAAGGCACAGCTTACTGCTGATTCACTTAAAAAACAATATGTGACTCCAAAGTGATTGCAGATGGTCCGAGTATTAGCAAATCTTGCGTGTAGATTGAAAAATAAATACTGCGTCCAGCTCTTGAAATTTGTTCTGCTATTTTATAAACGGTTTGACTTGAACGCTCCTCGTACATATACAGAATATCTAGAATCATACATTCCTGGGAATAATATTTTATTCCTGGTTGGCGTTATAAAGGAATCCCATAGCATCGGTATCCGCCTTCCGCGAACATGTACGAATGGCGTCGAATCATGTTTAGTGATGAGTCCCGCTTCTCCATAACGTCCGATGACCATCGTATTCGCGTAAGGTGGCGTTGAGGGCAGAGGGCACAAGCCTGCCATATGGTCGAGAGACACACAGGCGTAACCCCTGGCGTCATAGTGTAAGGAGCCATCGGAAATGGGTTCAAGTCACCTCTATTAGTGTTTCGGCACAATTTTGACGGCACAGCGATACGTCACAGACATTCTGTTTTCGCACGTCCTACTGCTTCTGGCACAGCACCCTGGAAAATTGTAATAACAAGATAACGCACGCTCTCACACAGAACTTGTGTCTATTGATTGCCTACAGCATGTTGAGGTCCTCCCATGGTAGCAAGAACCCCAGACCTCTCCATCATGGAACACGTATTGGATGACATTGGAAGGTGACTCCGTCCCATTACCAACCTGCATGATCTAGAGGGACAGCTGCATCAACTATGGACTGATTTGCCTCAGGAGAGGGTCCAAAGGCTGGTTTACACCATTCCGAACCGCGTAAGTGCTTGCATTGGGGCCAGAAGGTGTGTGCCACATTCCACCTGTACTGCCAACAGCTTTGTCTGTTTCATCCCATATTGTATGCGGTACAATAAAGTCACATGTTCTTTCTTCGTATGTCGTTTCATTCACCTTCAATCACGTTATTTGTCACTCCTTCTGGGTGCATCACGTTATTTGTCAGCCTGTATATACGGTATGGTTATAAAATAATTTGTCCTACTCAAAGCCATATAGAGCCCAATCTAATGAACCCATTGTGCTGGAAATTGAAACGTTGGCTATTCAGACCATGGGAGAGAAAATTCCGAAAGGAAAAAATAGTTCAAATTTTCACCATAAGGTAAAAATGTGGCGCTATGGAATGAGAAATGGAGTTTTTAAAATTAGTCTTACTGTTTTAAACAATCGGGCAAGGTTTTTGTTTGAATACAGTATATGTTCAATATGTCTGTCCCCTGCGTCAATGATATATTGGAAGCGTAGCACAGCATGATCATTTGTTTCATGAAGCGTCTGAGACATGTCGTCTAATGCTGGCTTTCAGCTCAGGCACATTCCGTACGCTTTGTTGATAGAATAATCTTTTAAATATCCCCAGAGCCAAAAATCGCACGGGTTCAAATCCGGAGAACGTGGCGACCATGCATCTTTAAAACTTCTTGAGATCACACGATCTTCTCTAAAGTTGGCATTAAGCAGTTCCTTTACTTGCGACCAACTTAAGGAGGTGCTGTATCATTCATGGAAGGCAGTGGTTTCGAAATATCGTCGTTCTCGCAAGGCAGGAATCACAGGCTGTGGAGGAAGTTCACAATACTGTGCACTTGTCACAGAACATCTTACAGGATCTCTTTGTATCACTTCCTTGAAGAAAAAGGGGCCTAGAAGGAAATCAGCGGTGAACCCACACAATACAGTAACCTATTCAGAATGCAATGGCTATTCATGCACGACATGAGGAGCGAGAAAAAAAATATGCGGTAGTTCCGCGTGTTCACCGCTCCCTCTAGGATGATACGTGCTTCTTCTGACCATAGAATGTTCCACGGCCACAGGTCATCAACAATCATCCTCGCCACAGAGCCAAAAGCAAAGTCAGCGCGTTGAGTGTGATCTGGAGGTCTTAGTTGTTGTGCCTGATGAATCTTGTATAGGTACAAATGCAGAATAGACCGCAAGACCATGGGATGGACAATTTGCGTGGTGTTGCTCGAGCACTTGTGCAGAATGTTGAGAAGAGGAAGCTCTGTCCACTACTGCAACAGCCACGTCCTCAACAACTTCGTCTGCTATCTTGCGCCGTCCTCTTCCTGGTGTGACAGCGAAATCGCCATTCGATTCAAATTTCCTGATCATTTTCCCCAACCCAGTATCTGACATGGGCTCTTTTCGCAGTCCTTTTACATTGCATTGCAGCTGGACTGCTTGTATCTTTCTGGTAAAACAACTTTAGCAAACAGTTCGCGTTTTTTCTAGCTTAAAACCATGATCTTTCGTGGAAGATTTTCATTAAACATAATATAATGAATGTATCAATCCATTCCTTTCTGGGTATGTTGACTTTCTAATTTGCATAAATTTTCTGCTAATAAGGCCGGTATTGAGAAAGAACATACGCTGTAATCAAACAAAAACCTTGCCTGCCTGTTTAAAACAATAAAACTAGTTTAAAAATCTCCACTTGTCATTCCACAGCGCCACATTTCCACCTGGTGGTGAAAATTTGCACTAATTTATCTCTTTCCTGGATTCTTTTCCCCGTGGTCTAAGTAGCCTGTATTTCAACTTGCATGACAATCGTTTCATTAGATTCGGCTCTAGAGGGCTCTGAATAGGGCATGAACTTATTTTAAAATCATCTTGTACGTTCCAGTCGATAGACGTAACTATCGAAATCGATGTATTTCTCAAAAAACTGGGCAAGTTTATCTGAAGTGATCCGTGCTCTGATTCCCTTTAGCGTTTTTAAAAGAGTTCTAAAACGGGTTGTTTTTGGAAACAGTTTCCTTAAAGCCACATATATTATTTTTAATGACTTATTATATGCTGAAAAGCATATATTGGTTTCGCTTTGTTTGTGTGTCCGTCCGTCCGTCCGTCCGTCTGCATGTATGTCCGACGATTTCTCGAGAATGCTTTAACTTTTTCAAGTTCTTTTTTCGCTGTTCGATAGAGACCCTTCCTGAGCTCACCTGATTAGTTTGTCGTCGAAATCAGTCTAACAGTCACGTGACTATTGAGACCCAAACCCCACCATTAAATTTTTTTATTGGCAATATAAGGCAGGTAATATGTCATTCGAACGGGAATGACGAGCACAAGACGAATATGACATTCTTTTCGATTTTCGAAATGCTACGTCCGAGAAAATGACCCCCAAAAAGTACTTCAATGACCCCTTATTACGAGCTTTAGCTAAATAAGGATACAAGCATGATCAGTACCTTTATGTGCCTGGCCAGCCATCGTTTGCACGAAAACGTGAAAATGGATGAACTTAACAGCGATATATCGAATTTTGACGAGCTCTCAAGCACGTGCACTAATGTTAAGAATATGAACTTAGGGCATGTAATATATCAATCGAATCCTACCGACGAGTCATAAGTGAATACAGTGTTACTTTTTGTTTATCATTTAAGCATTGTTGATGGCAGCCTGGAGCACGTGCCCGTTATGAAGCTTTCTTGATGCACGTGCTCATTTCATTTTAAAATTCAGAGCTCTTAGGCCTATTGTTAAATGTGTTAATTAATGTTAGGGCGATGGTTAAAAATGGCTAAATAACGTTAAGCCTATAGTTAAAATGACTAAATAATGTTAGGCCTGTTGTTAAAAATGGCTGATTAATGTTAGGCTTATAGTTAAAAATGGCTAATTAAAGTTAGGCCTATTGTAAAAAATGGCTAATTTATGTTAGGCCTAGAGTTAAAATGACTAAATTATGTTAGGCCTATAGTTCAAAATGGCTAATTAATCTTAGGCCTATTGTTAAAAATAGCTAATAAATATTAGGCCTATTGTTAAAAATGGCTAATTTATGTTAAGCCTACATTTAAAATGACTAAATAATGTTAGGCCTGTTGTTAAAAATGGCTGTTTAATGTTAGGCTTATAGTTAAAAATGGCTAATTAAATTATAAACCTAGGAGTAGCGATAATTATATATTAATAAAGATGAATACACTCCTTTAATTAAAATAGGAAAATTAAAATAAATAATAAAAAAATAATAATAAAAAACAATAAAAAAAACAAAGAAAAAAGTCACCAGAGTTAAAGTTTAAGGACGAAGAAACACAGGACTTGTGAAGAAACTCAGGACGAAGAAACACAGAAGATGTACAGAAGAGATGAAGATCAGATGAAACACAGAAGAAACACAGAAGAGACGAAGATACTGCGAAGAAACGTTACAGGAACACAGGGAGGTACACAGGTCTTTGATGGAAGTTCGATGATTCGTGATGTAAATGACTCGTGATGTAAATGACTATCTTTAATATTAACGTTTAAATCTGAGGATGGGAAAAAAATCCCGAAAACGTTCTCTCTCATGTGATGCAACATTTGCAACCTATTGTTCATTTTGCACGTGGGGTTTTGCTTGTTGAAAACAAAAACTTACGATCCTACACGTCGTCTTTTTTTTCCCGAACAAATTTTCGTTTTCTTTTGTACGCTCCTTATACATATAGAACAGTTTCCATTTTATTTTTCTAAATGTTTATATCTAAGAAGGTTGCTCCAAAAGTAATGGCTCCTGATCATTAATATGAAAAATAAAATAGATAAAAAAAACGTCAGTATCGCTATTTGATAGAGCAAACTGACTGTCAAAAATAATCAGTTTTTGAAATAGTCACTACCGTTGGCTATGCACTTTCTGCCAGCGACGAACAGTATCCAGCATGCTATGATTGTTATTACCTGCTGTTATTATTGCTGAAAAGCACCTAACTTAACCTAACATCTACTACGGTCTCCATAAAATTTCAGCAAACGTCACTGAACTTCATGGGGGTTTTTTCCGTGTAGAGGAATTCAGTTACACACTTGTTTCAAATGCATTTTCATGTCAGACGCCTTTTCCTCAGACACTTACTGGTAACATGTGTTTCAGGATAACAAATATTAACATAGCATAAGCGTTAAGACTAGCAAGAGATCTATTATTAGGATACTAGTATCCGTCTTTGCCGTCGTTGACCAGCATAAATATAGAGAAGTCATTTTTTTTGAAGCGACCTACGTAAATATGTATCAAGAATGAGACCAAAATATTAATTTACTATTTAAATATTTAATTTTCCAGAGCCTGTCATCTCTAAAATATAAGTGGTCTACATAATGAAGTTTCCAGCGCTTTTTGCTTTTATGGCAGCTGTTCACCTAATGTTGATGGTAAATTTCACTTTTACTAAGCTACAAGAACAAACTAGTTCTTTGCAAGAACAAACTGATTCTTTGAAAGAAGAAGGATCTATTTTCATACCTAGTTGTAAAGAAGGAGAAGTATACGATTTCACTGCAAGAACATGTCGCTCCGTTGTCATCGAAGAAGCTGAAGATTATTAAGATTTAAATGCTTTCTTTGAAAAAATCTTCTTTTTTTTCTTGTTGCTCTACCTTACTATTTGACTCGACTTCATCAAGTTAGATGTTATTTTATATTTTAATGCAGCCAGTAGCACTAAATGACCGGACTACAAAATTTATTTGTTAAGCTTTCTATGAAATTTAATATAAATATATATTTGGTAAATAAAAGCCAAAATGTATGTATTTCCGTTTGTAGTTTCTGAGAAGAAAATAAATTAGAACTAAAATTTTTAATGTTTTTATTTCATTTAATAACTTGATCTATATAGGATGAATCAGACCACCCATGCCAGTTTTTTCACTCGGAAGCACGGCGTCCTACAGCTGCAAACTATGTGATCAAAAGTTTAGGAACACCAGCGTTTCTGCGTCGCAGGCTTCAGATAACAGGAATTAGTAAGCGATATCATTCCATTTTTTTCCAATGACAGTCTCTACCCTCCGTGAAACACTATCCATCTGTTTTTGGTATTAGGAAGCAGGAAAATTTCTCCATGACTGCCTCAGACCACTGGTTAATTCAGCAACGGATGAAAAACGGCGTGGTCTGGCTCGTAGTCGACTTTCCAATTCATCCCACAGGTGTTGGCAGGCCAATCCATTTCTTCGACCCTGTTTTCTTGAAATAAATCGTGTACAGACTTTGCTTTATGGCAAAGAGCATTGTCATATTGATACAGAAAAGACCTATCCCTGAACTGTTCCCGAAATGTTGACAGTGCACAGTTGTCCAAGATGTCTCACATTCGTCGTTCCTTTAACAGAAACAAGCTGGACCAGCCTAAACCATAAAAGAGCCCCATACTATGGTGCCACCTCCTCCAAACTTCACAGTGGGACCACATTCCCAGGTAGGAAATGTTCTCAAGGCATCAGCCAAATCCAACTTTGTCCAACTGATTGCCAATGCGTGTACAGTGATTCATCAATCCATAGTATACATTTCCTAAGCTCTATGTTCCAGTTTCTGTGAGTTTTACACCACTCCAAACGTTGCCTGGAATTGTTGTCAGCGATAAAGGATTTGTGAGCAGTAGCACGACCGTGAAAACCCGTGAAAGGAAATGGAGATTTTGATGAATGGTGATTGTGCTAGCAATTCCTGAAGAAGTTTTGATATCTGCAACAATCAAAAATTTCTATCCGTGAGATTTCACTAGAAGTCTTCCGGGTCTCATGTTCCCTGTCTGTCAATTTCTTGGATTTTCCAGTATGTGGTTGCGCTATTGATGCTCCTTCGGTCTTCCACTTCGCAATCGCCTATAGTTGTACGTGGTTTTTGTAGTATAGGTGAAATCTCACGGACTGATTACTTGCACAAGTGTCATCAATGCAATTACAATACAATTAATCATTACTCGAAAACACTATAAACTGCAAATGTCATCATGGTACTAGGTAAGAATAACAGAAAGGCACATGAATACAGTGAATAAATAAATACATACAAGAGTTAGTTAATTTAGAATTCAATAACTAAATTTTCAAGCTTCATCTGTCCAAAACCCCTCATTTACAAAGTTGGGATCATAATCTAGGTGACAGAAAACCAGTTAGAGTAGTTGGTGCGATTGACGTAATCGGCTGTCAGTAGCTCCTGGTGGCAATGTATATGATACGAGTGGAAACTATTTAAGAGTTTCAGAAAGGTTCAGATACTCCTGAATGTCGTAAAATGGATTAGATAAAAGCCAATCACACCCAATTTAAATTTGTTTACATTAACGTCATAACTGGTAATTGGCAATTTATTGAATATTTTGGTACTCACTGAAGAAAACCAATTCTGAGACTTATTTAATCTACAGTAAGGCTGATCTAGGTATTGGCTATTTCTAGTAACATACAAATGAATTTTATTTCTTAGAGAATAAGCATTTAGATTTGGTTTAACCCCGACCTATCAAGTATATACATCAAGGTTACAGTAAGTATACCTTCTTTAACAAAAAAGAAGTTTACAGTGAGCTAAAGAGATTTTTTTTTGTTCAATAATATGTTTTTAACATCCTGTCCATTACCCCAATAGGTAATCTTATATATAAAATTCGTTTTCTGTTCCTTGTTTGTTTGTTTGACCACTGAGAGTTTCTGCCTTCGGATGGCGCCACTATCACACGAGGATTCTTGTTCGACCAAAAATTTCCTTTTTTTGGATTGTATCATGATTTTTAATTCTCTGACCTGTGCACGCAAACAACTCCATTGTTAATCTGCTATATTTGCTGAAGAGTAGGGATCCTGATTATAGAATAATCATTGAGGTATATTATCAAATATATATTCCGAATCCTATTGTTTGTTAAGATCGCCGCCAATTTAAAACCATGACAGTTCTGAGCAGGAGTGAGACGCGGAATAGTTAGCTGCTTTGCTTTTGACGATTTTGGGCCCAAGGAAAAATTAATTCAAAACCAGTTCCGCGTACCACTCTACAAATATAAACGAAAAAGGATCAGGAATCCCTTTCCTCAAGCATAAATCAAAAATACGTAACTGAAATGAAAAACTTAACTGAAATATGATCGAAACGAAATTGAAATTGAAACCATAATTGAAACTGGCTTATAAAATACAATAAAATACTTAAAATACAAAGTTAACGAAACGATAAATTAGCACTACGTGAACGTAGTGTGAAAGAATTATTAATCAGTTACCCTCATGTTTAGTAATGTCTTTTGCATCATCTTCACTCACTTTTGGCCATGAGGGTGCAGGGAGGCGGATCTTCAATTGGCTTAAAGTATGGCGATAAGTTTCGGGGCATAACTTTAATATACTTCATTGATAATTATATATTCAGGATCTCTATCGAAGAGTCGAGTTATGCCATCACCTTCTAAACTACAGGCCTCACAATAGACGATATACACGTCGTCAATATTAGGCCAATATAACTCTACAGCGCTCTTAGCCAAAGGTAATTTTATCAATGCATGAATCGTTTTTTTCCCCTTAATATTATTATTTAAAAATATATTTGTTTTAATTTAGAAATTATTGTGCAAAATATTTTTAGAGCTATGTTGTTCTTCAGTGCATGAAAAATCGGCAAGGAAGAAATCTATTTTTTATTATCTCCTTCTACTATGAGCGCTGTTGTTTGGGCCTGATATTGATGACGTTTTCATCGCTTATGTGGCCGCCATCTTTGGGGCAATTTGAAGGCGGCGAAAAGTGGAAAGTAATCTCTATTGTTAGTGTAAGCGCCATTACTGTGGTTGGCAGAACAACATCGCCAGCCAAAGCGCCATTACTATATACCCGCTTTGTCGCAGCATCGTAGTCCACCAACGTCGTGCTTGTAGTCTGAAATTTCTTAAGCGACCTCTCACAAATTTAGATGCTTTTTAATAAATGCGGTACATAATTTCAAATAATCATTCTGGTATCACTGATGTGACGGTAATTTGGTTGAATATCGACATCTTTTAAGTATGAACAACCACGATATAAAAGATGACCAGGATTTTTACATGAGAAAAACATTCTAAGACGCAAAAGATAAAAACACACCTGTGAAAGGTGAGTGGTGAACCTTTAATATATCTATTACTACAATTTAAAGCTGGACAAGAAATCGGCATTGAGTTTTACTGTTTTTGTCTACGCAAACTTCAAACGTAAACATACGATGAAGGCCATTTTTTGCCAACCAAAGCAATGGCCGACAGGCGTTGATGGCGCTGAAAGCAGCTCATGAGAGATCTACTCATTTCATGTAGTAAGTGAGGCCTGAAGTTTAGAAGGCAGGCGGGAGGGTGAAACCGATAGCTGTTTCTGTCAAACTGAGAAGACGGCGTCGTGAAGGCTGCTTCCTAATGTTTTCTTCATTTCAATAACAAATCAGTAGATATTAATGGGTAAATGAAATAAAATATTTATAATTTGAAATTG
>JAHWFO010023284.1:18889-32041 GCA_023313115.1 Rhysida immarginata | reverse complement strand
ATTATTAATATTTTGTTAGACGCCATTATTATTACAGCAATTTTATTAATTGTAATAAATTGTAATTTTTCCAAGTTTGTAGCACTAATTGTAAAATCTCTGATAATATTACATGAAATAAACTAAAAAAGAGCGATGCGAGCAGAGCAGAATGAGTAAAAATGCTTGTGGAGGGTGGGGGGATGAATCGAAATGCATCACGCATGTGATCTAGTATATTTAATAGAAATGTGGAGTTTCTTGAATTGCAGATTGTCGGCGTCATTTATAATATTCACCTTATCTCATATTAGCTGCTCGATGCGAAGATAAAGGTGCTTAACATGTAGCATTTCTCTACGATGCGAAGCGAGTTCATCATGTTGGCTCTTCGAGGTTTCTCTGAACTTGGAGTGGAAATCTGAAACTGAAACCTTTTTTTCCTTTTGTCGCTTCTGATTGGTCGGAGGAATTCGAGAATTAGCCGCTAGTTTCAAATGGGGACACGATGGTCGCGCTGAAAGCAGTTCATGAGCGATCTACTCATTTCATATCGTTGGTAATTTATATATACTAAAATCTAAAAAAGAACAGAATAATAAATTACATTATTTCTTCTTTAAAAGCGTAAAAATCCGTTCAGTCATCTTGATCCGTAAAGATCCGTTCATTCTACACATGTTCAAGGCAAAATTGTTTTCGTTAAATGCAAAATTCAGATATAGAAAAGGAATACAATTTTTGCAGACAGATGTCGCTTTTATTCATAGGTACTTTACTTTCGACCCAACTATGATTCTTTCTTGTTTCGGTTCATAATCGATGTTCTTGAACAATAATTTTTCAGGGTATGGCGGTGAAATTATTTCGTTTATCTCTAAAGTATTTAGCGAAGCAGTGTTTTTCCGCCATTGTGAAAAGACTGGGAATTGATCAGCCATGAACGTCAACAACGCACTGGTTAGCCGACTTTTCTCATTTTTTTCTGTTACAGCTTTTTACGATTGCTTAAATGTAGTTTACGATTTAAAAAAATGTATGTCATGAAATTAAAAATGTATATTATGAAACTAAAAATGTGTGTTTTAAAACAGAAAATGTGATTTACGAAACTAAAAATGTGTATTACGAAATAAAAAATGTAACTTGTGAAATTAAAAATGTAATTTACGAAATTAAAAAATGTAATTTACGAATTTAAAAATGTGATTTATAATAGTAGAAAAAATTGTATAAATTCTTTATTCTTCCAAGTTTATTTTTTGTTTTTTGCTATAATAAACACATGAACAATGAAAAAAACAAAATAAAAAAGTTACAGTAAGCTATAAAAGAAAAAAATTTATATCAAAAGTGAAAAAAAAATTAATCATCTTGGCTCTCTTCAGGTACAGACTCGTTTTGGGATGATGGTGGAACATCACATAAAATTGGTTGACATTGTATGCACGCTACTATACTCCACGCGGGGAAAGAAGAACTTTGACGGATTACTTTTTCCTGGAGTGCCACTATCGTAAAGCACAGAGATATAGAAATAATGAATGGAAATGAGCAACCCCCCCCCCCTACACATAGAGAGGGGTCTTGGCATAACTCTTTTGAAGTTGCCGCTGCTCTATTCAGCAAAGTTAGTTTTTTTTTATAGTGAGGGAGTGAATTCCAGGAATACCTGAAGAAACTGATCGATCCTATTTTTTCCATATAAGTCAGTTAATCTTTGGGCGATCGTAGTATAGATAAGATCGCGCATGGCGAACCAAACCACTGCAATCAAGGGGCGATAACTGAGCCATAGCTTCTAGTAAAGCCGGGCGGTTAAGGGCATGCTCACATCGAATTATCATCTTCCATTTGGCAAATGCTTGCTCTACTGGGTTAAGGAAAGGACTATAGGGTGGTAGGAATATATATTCATGACCAAGATCCTCTATTAATAGCTTTATTGTGTTAGTTTTGTGAAAAGCTACGTTACCCATGATGATATAGACATGCCCAGTTTGCTTCTCGATTAGCGCTTCAAGAAAATTACAGAGCTCGTTGGAATTATAAGGCGATAGTTTAGCGTCGTGGTGTTCCAAACCAGTTTGGCTAAGGGCTAGACAAATAGAAATGTTGCCACCACGGGTTGTTGGTGTGGTAGTAATTGCTCGCTGTCCAATTAAATTTCTGCCCCTTCGTCGTCTTAGGTGATCTAGGTAGATGATCTTGTTATTCCCGCCTTGGAAGGGTATCGTGCTGCATATACGGCCCTGGCCTCAATAACATCAGAAATATTCCTAGCTTCTGGTACTTTATAAAGGGTTTTAGTTGTAATTCTCCTATTATTCAAAACATTATGAATTAGAGTAGTAGACAAAGTTTTTCCTATTGTTTGTAGGGCGAATTGGGAAATTTGTTTTAAAGTAGCATCATTATTTTCTCTAATGAATGTAGTGATGGTGTGTTCTTCGTCAAGAGTTAGTTTAGACTTTCTTCCTCCTATTTTAGATTGTTTTGTAGTTCTATTTTCTTTCAAATAGACGCGCATAATAGATGAGATAGTGCTCGTTGGTAAATTGAAAATATCTGCATCCTATAAATGCAAAATTTTATGTTTATTTTTATTGTAATACTATAAACTGTAAAATATTTTTTCATACTTCTTTATGTGTCCGGCCATTATTCACAAATTGAGCAATAATTAACTGCCGTTGTGTGTTTGTGACGTTTGAATTTCTTCCACCAGCAGGACGACCACATTGCTTTCTTTGCTCCTGATTTGGATAAATTTGTTCAGTTTGCTCATTCTGTGTATCATTTATATTATCCTGTAATTAATTTTTGTCCATAATCCATTACGTAATATATCAATAGGATAATCTTACGTTACTGTTGTGCGCATCTGGTTCCACAGCAGAACTAGTTGATGGCTATTATTGTAAATTATAAGAAATAGGTAAATATATTTATTGAAAACCATATATATATTTTTTACATTTTTAATTACATTTTTTAATTTCGTAATTAACATTTTTAATTTTACAACTTACATTTTTTATTTCGTAATACACATTTTTAGTTTCGTAAATCACTTTTTTGGTTTTAAAACACACATTTTTAGTTTCGTAAAATACATTTTTAATTTCATGACATACATTTTTTAAATCGTAAACTATATTAAAGCAATCGTAAAAAGTTGTAAAAGACAGCCAATCATAAAAAATCTCTATTTTTAAGACCACCAATCATAGCAACGAAAACGACAATAACACTTCCTTATTGGATAGTTTAAATTTTCAAATTTTAAAAAGCCTTAAATGTTAACACCTAAGCAAAAACCTCGAATTTGCTTATAAAAAATTACCCCCCCCCCCCCCCCCGGGTAGGGTAGGGCAAGTCGCACATCCTGCAGTTATCTATTTTTACCCCTTTATCTGCACTTTTTACCTCTCCCCGAACGTAAAATTAATTTTCTCGAACGTAATTTGTCAAATAAGCTCGTATTTTCTTTCTTTTCTCATCATTTCCGAACGTATGATATATCAAATGCCATATATTGCCATAGTTCTAAAGACCAAGTGGCTGCCATTCCCGCAAATCCGACCCCAATGAAACAAGTAGGCCTAACTTCATAGTAATGTAGATCTTGCCTAGAGGAATCTGAATACTAAATTTCACGCCTTTACGTGCCTAAATAGCACATAGATATGTTGCCCTCTCTGAATCCCATCCCCGTAATTCCGATCCCTGTGTACCAATAAAAACCAAATTAAAATGTGCAGGGGACGGACTGACATTATAAGACCAATGAGTAGCTCCATTCTTCCACTACTTAATAATATAGATTATGAGCACTTGAGCAATCGTGCGTCGACAAAGCGATTTCACGTGCGCGTGCCGATGTCGGTAATGCTTAAAAGATGAACAGAAAGTAACAATGTATTCCTTCTTGACAAATCGATTGTTCCTCATGCCATTATCTTGATATTCTTTATACTCACTGTTTTAGCACGTGAATTCGATTTTAATGGGTTAACAAAAAATTCTGAAATTTCGATTTGGCCGAGCTAAGACTTTGATGGTCTTATTTCTGAAAACAGAATTTGAAAAAGTTACACCGTTTTCAAGTTATCGTGCAAATGGCGGACGGCCGGATACACGTACAGATGAAGGGCGCATTCTTACAAATAGCTTTTATGCTTAAGCTCCTAATAAAGCAAAACAATGTAATTGTTGATGTATTTAGGAACAATGTAACTATCTTACTATTAGTAATTACAATGTAATTAAACTGCTAATAATGAAAGTGATGACAAAAATATATTGTTGCAGTCCACTTAAAAAAATATGAATGAAGTGGTTCGCTGGTAAATATTATAAAAAGAAATGACAATCAATAAATGTGAAAAAATTTGAAAGGAAATGGTTAAATTATTAATTATAGTTAATGGTTAATGACGCGGACTGATTTTGAGGCAGGCAATGTCACGTATCTAATCTCCGTAATTATTTGTATTTGTAATAGTTAAATATTCTATTGCAAAAATTTGGTTAAAGATAAAATTATATCATATTAGTCTTATAATCTTAAAAATATCAATGTTATGTGATAAAACTAATTGTAAAGGTTGACTTGGCATGTTAAATTACTTTTAAAAACTGTTTAAATTTGAAAATCCATTGAAAACTGATTATAATAGTACCAACTAATTAAAATAATAGCAATTTTATTTAAAGGAAGTTTAAAGATATTTATCCTTGAGTCAATGCAGCTTAAAGTGCCCTTCAATTTAAAAAGTATCATCTCTTTACATTCAGTTATCTAGCTGAAAAAGTGAATAGCATTATGAAAAATAATGCCGTAAAGGGAAGTTAACCTTAATTCGATTGATGCGCGGCGCACTCTAGTGACTGTTAGAAAAACTAATGTCCTGTACGCGTGCCTAATGCCATGGTAGAAATTATTGCTGTGGAAATTATTGCTGTGTGGTTGGATGCCATAAAAATGAATACAGTCTATGTTTAGTTCTCCTTTATTAAAGAAAGATCCAGGAAGGAGGAGAATGTAGATTCAAGTTGTGAAGCATATCAGTTAATACTTTACAAACAAGAAAGATTATCCTGAGCAAGTGACAGAACAATCAGTAATGTATCAGTATTTAATCAGTAATATATTAGTAATGTATAAGAATCAGTATACAAGTAATGTGAACCTAAAATTAGCAATGCAGCCTAAAGTTGTAAAAAAGTTCTCTTCAGATGTTCTATGGAATCGAAAAAGAAATCGTGATGAGGGGAAACAATATTCCCACCCTATGAAGACGAGGAATAGGGCCATTCATTTCGTAGTTGGTAGTGAGCACCTGTGGATAAAACAGTTCAAGGGAGCGTGTACGTGAAAGATCTCTAAGCTGGCAGCAACTCAAAAGTTCAGAACAGTCGATGTTGGCAGTAAGAATCTTTTTTAGGAAGATCGCGTCAGGGAGTTGTCTTCTTTTGATCAGGGGAATAAGTCCCAGGAAATCCGCAACGGAGTCAATGGGTACCGACGCATATTCGAACCCAAGTTTAATTCCTGCAATGCGTATAAGTCGATCCTGAATTTTCTGGAGCCGTTGAGAATGTCCAACTTGATGGGGAGCCCAGGCTACACTGCAGTATCCTAGAATAGGTCTGACTAGTGGCACAAACAATATTCTTAGGGCGTCCACACTGAGTCCATGTCTGGAAGTTCTAATAATAAAACCGAGTGTTCTGCAGGCTTTGCGGTAAATATCGTTGATGTGAGAATCGGGCCTTAGGTTAGAAGACAAGGTTACTCCAAGATCGCTTATGACAGTCTTTCGTGGCAGCAAAATATTTCCTATGTAGTAATCTGCAGTTATGGGACTAGAAGAGCGGAAGAAAGTTACAACTGCAATTTCCCGGCGTTTAGCTTCATTGAATTCTTAGAACACCATTCTACGATCTTCTCTAGACAGTTTTGGATCTTGGTACAATCTGAGATTTTGGATACCGTGCTAAAAATCTTGATGTCTTCAGCAAACAATAAGCAACGGATATCGATGCTACTAAAAATGTCATTAATAAACACATTGAACAGAAAGGGACTAAGGTGGGAGCCTTGCGGGACGCCTGAATGCTTTAAAAACGGGTTTGAAGTGGCCCCGATAAACTTGACAACGAGACTACGATTGCTTAAATATGATCGGAACCACTTAAGGAGACTGCCGCCAAATCCATATGATTTTAACTTGGCTAAAAGGTGTCCATGACTGATGGAATCAAAAGCTTTAAAAAAGTCCACATATATACTATCAACTTGTAAACCCTTAGAGAACGCAGACAAGATGTAATGTTCGTATGCCACAAGATTTTTGGCAGTGGATTTTCCAGAAGTAAACCCGTGTTGTTCTTTGGCAAACAGACACTTTGCGGAAAAATTAATACAGTCAAGCACCAAGGATTCTAATACCTTTCCCAATGCAGATTGAATTGCTATTGGTCTATAGTTAGAGACATCTGATGAATCTGAACATTTAGGAATGGGCACCACTTAGCTAGACTTTAATGAATACGGAAAGATGCCTTCTTCCAATAATCTATTGAAAAAAACAGTCATTTGGGGGGCAATCAACTTGCAACTAGATTTCAGAACAATGGGGGGAATCAAATCAGGCCCAGTTCCCTTATAAGCATCTAGTGAAGCCAACTTAGCTTCAACCTCCTCCACAGTTACAAAACAAGAAGGCACTGTGATTTGTTTATTGAACAATTATAAAGGAACATCAGACTTAGCACATTAGAGAAAAACTCGGCGAAGAGGTTACAAACGCCTGCAAGAGACGTTTCAGATCGACCATTGAATGTGAAACTATTTTGAGGCACTGAGGCATTACCCATTTCCCTCGCAAAGCTCCATAATGACCTTAAGTTTAAAGGGATTGTGGAATTAATGTGAGTGATGTAAGAAGAATAACACTGAGAGGTCACCTCCTTACAGATGGAACGTAACCGCTTGAACTCATCATGATCGGCTTTGCTGCCCGATAACTTGTATTTCTTATGTGCTGCCTTTTTCATGAAGACCAGCTGCTTCAGATATCCAGAGAACCAGGTGGGGAAGGTCGACTGTCCAATTTTCTTCGTAGGTGTATGCTGCAACACAACTTCACGAATAGTATGAAGAAAACTATCAAGTGCTGAAATGAAACTGAACTGGCCCCTAAGCATAATGAAGATTTTGTTGGATGTCCGTAATATTGCATCTTCTAAAGTCTGGGACGGTTGACGTGACTTTAGGCTTATAGTCATAAATAGGAATCTCAGAGGAAAGAGCGGGATGGGCATCTTCTTCAGGGATAACTGCACTGTTGTGGTCAGAAGTAAAGTAAAGATCAAGAAGTACTCCGCGCTTGTTAAGAGTAAAGTTCTTCTGCTTCAGTTGGTAGGAATAAGCCATGTCGATAAGATGCTGCAAGGATCGGCTGTGAGGGACTAAGATAGTCTCAGTCCACTTTATTTCCGGGAGGTTGAAGTCTCCAACCAAAACTATTTGGTGAAAAGTGGAATTTGTAGACAATATTTTGTCTAGTCCATTGCAAAGATTGGCATAGACCTGTGCTGGTTGCTGAGGTGGAATATATATTCCTGCAACGATAATAGGAGGAGATCTACCAGCTTTAAGAGATAAGAAGATGGATTCACTGCAGTGAGTTGGTGAATTGATTACTTGGACCTTCAGCTGAGATTTCGTCGCAATAAGGACACCGCCGCCGCTAGACTTGATGCTTGAATCCCGAGATCGGTCTTTCCGGAAAATGTTGAAACCACTGAGCCCAAGTTTAGAGTTTTTGATATCAGTGTTCAAGTTGGTCTCAGTTAAAATTAATACATCTTATACACAGGTAGCAACAGCCTTTCTAAGTGCACTTAACTTAATGCGAACTCCATTAACGTTTTGATAATATATTAGAAGGCTGTTGAGCTGTTGACGTTTTTTGAGTCCTTCTTTACTACCTTCGGGACATTGTTGATATATTTTATTATAAGGTCGCCCTCCCCTGAATCATTTCTTTTTTTAATCTCCTCTCGAAGTTCTGAAGATGCTGGCGTTCGCGAATTGCTCTATCCTGGGAGAAACTAACTGATGAGAACTTAGGATCAAGTTCTCTTACGGCAGACTCATTATAATGTTTGAAGAAGTCTATTACAACATCATGATCTTTGAACTTAACCTTAAGGGGTCTTGCCTTGTTGGTTGAAGTTCGACCTAGTCGATGTGATTTAAAGAGGGCCTTGTCAGGCGCGGGACAAACAGCGTTTAAGAGCGTAGAAATGAGGTCGTTGTCATCTTTTATTCTGGTTCCAGCGGAGGAGCTTTTGTTTTCTGGTAGACCATACATTATGATGTTCTTTCCTCTATGTGATCTATCAGCGATCTTTTCGATAATGGTTTCGGGTGAAACAGCTACAGAATCACGCTCTAATAATGTTTTGATATTGTTCTCCAACTCATCGAGCCTGTTCTCAGCATCAGCGATACGAGGCTCGAAGTTGGTTAATTTTTCGTTGACTTTTTTCAACTGATTATTAATCAAGGTGAGATTGGACGAAACATCGGTAAGATTCTTTAATTTAGATAAGACATCATCAAGATTAGAAATAAGCTTGTTCAGTGGATGGTTGGCAACATTAAAACAGTCAACTCTATTCTAATGCCATTTTCTACGGTTATCAGATGTTAATTTTTGATAGTCAGCTTCTGGGACTTTCACGCAGGCAATATGAAAACGTCTGTTACAGCTTTTTTGGTATTGTAATCCCTTATCTGAGTCCAACACTTTTTTCATACAGATCGTGCAAGTAGTGGGGTCAGGGATCAACGACATGATGTAAGAAGTATGAATAGAGATGTAATAAAATTCTATTGGGTAGTTAAAGGTTGGATGGTACCACAAGGAGAAAGGAATCCAAATCGATGAGAACAGCACAATGTAAGCACCGATAAAGTAAAATCCGTGATGTGAGTCTATCCAACTAGTGATAATTTTTATATTTATAAACGATGCATCTGACTTCTCACTCGTCAACTCACTTACGATATGAAAGACCCTTTGGTTTTGTACAATAGAGATAATTCACAATCGTTATAGAAGGAACATGTCCAAGTACGCAATTCGTAGAAGTTGTCTTTTGTATCCTCACAGGAAGTTGTCTTTTGGATATCCAAGGGTGCTGGGCAAGGTTAGTACTTGGATGCTGGGAGTGCAGCGAAATATTACAGAGGAAAAAGTCGGTGAAAAGAAGCCGGGGGGGGGGGGAGATTCAGTATATGATAAGCTAAAATAAGAGCAAAATAAAATTAGAAAAATTTAAAATAAAAACTAAAAATTGAAATAAGAATAAATAAGCTAAAAATAAAATAAGAAAAATGAGATTAAAAGATAATAATAATAATAATAATAATAATAATAATAATAATTAATAATAAAGAACTAATAAGTGAATTAATTAGTACAAGTTAATGGGTAGAATAAATAAGAAGAAAAAAAAAGAGAAATTCATAAAAAGAAAAATCGATGAGAAGTAAAAATTGAAAAGGAAATGCAGATAAGAATTAGAAATAAATCTGAGAAAAAAAAGGGAGAACAAAAAGGAAGAACACTAAACACAGTATACACCAGTAGAAGAAACATTTAAAACCAAAGGAAGAAGCTGGGGGGGGGGGGGGGAAAAAACCGAAGGAGAAATATTAAGGAAACAGAATGAGGAACTAAGTTAAGAGAAGCAAGAAACAGAGATGGAAAAGGGAGAGCTTACGTCTGAAACCTGATGAAAACAAGGAACAAAATCGATGTTTACTTAACTTGGGACAGTAAAAAGAGCAGAAAGGCGCCTGGGCAGAAGGGGCTGTGGCGAGAAGTGGACGGGGGGGGGGAGTGGCTGGCTGAAGAGGAGATGAGGACGGAGAGCAGAGGGTAGGAGTTTGGAGAAATATAAGATCCGAGGTCACTCAGATGAGAGACTGGGAAGGGGGTTGATGTAAAGTGGGAGGGAGCGAACGAACTCGTGTGTCTTAACGGGGGAGGGGGGTAGAGAATCTAGAAACTCAGAGAGATGGGCTATATCAATAATTCTAAGGGATTATCAATAATTATCTAAGTATGATTCATAATTAGTAAATGGCATAGTGCATAATTAATTCGTAAATACGACTTAACGAATACAAATAATGGTCAAGGAATACAAAAGGAGGGAAAACTGAGAGAAGGAGTGGGTAAACAACATATATGCAGTTAAAATCCTTGATGGAGGATATAGATGTATCGCATGGGAACAGAATAATGTGAGGAATTCGTGTAAAAAACAAGAGGTGTAATAGTAAGCAACAAATACCAGCTTTGGTATGCTTCGCTTCTTTGGAGCTTCGACATAGGAACTGCGTCGAGTTGGCGGGATAAGGGATAGTTTTATGGGGGAGGAAAACTTGGGAACTTCTGGGGTGGCTAAGGAGCGATTGCAGATGCATCTGCTCTCGACGAAAACTAAACTAAAAAAAAATAAATGGACAAGTGCGAGTCGAACTCGCGTGGAGAGGGTTCCGTATGGTGAATATGTTATCTACCATGTTTTTTTTTTAAAATCTGACCCAAATTTGTAAAAAAATTATGTATAGCACTGGATTTTAGAGGGAAATTGCTGAATATATTGCCTATTACTGAATTCTGTCTTGTCGTTTATACTTGAATATGTGGAGTAAGACCAAGTGACAGAAGGTATTCAGATATTTCATTTTTTGATTTGTCCTTAAAATTAATATTGAAGCCTCCTACTATAAAAATCTTTTCGTGTACACCGATAGCATTCTTAATGCATTCGACAGCAATTTTCGGACGGCATTTTAGTGATTTTAGCCTTCTTTCTATATATATAGCCAGCAGAGGACCCGGCGTTGCCCGGGATAATTACGCTTGTTAGGGAGCTGAAGGAAGGATAATTACCTCCTTTGCCTCATCGACAGAGACTGCCCTATCTATATCCATTTCCTGTTCATTGTTAATAATTCTTGGAAACGAATGTTCTGTCATTGCTTCATCATTTTATGTTCATTGTTATAATTCTTTGAATAATATGGTGCTCATTGTTATTGGTGAATTGCGCATTGAGACCATTGTTGATGCGAACACGACGGGCCTATTATTGCACAAACTTTGCCTTGCCTTGTTGGTCATGAGATATCTGTTGCTGGTCAGAGCGTAGTGTGAATTCATATATAGAAGAAAGAAGGATGGTTGTTTGTTTGTTTGTTTGTGAATTTGTTTGTGGGTTTGTTTGTTTGTGAATTTGTTTGTGGGTTTGTTTGTTTGTGAATTTGTTTGTGGGTTTGTTTGTTTGTTTGTTATGCAAATTTACAGTTTTATTCCGATCTTGATGAAATTTTGCATACTTGACCTTCAAACCATGAGGAAGGTCACTGTCTACCTCAGATTTCGGAAAAATAATAATTATCGATAAAAAATCGATATTCATGGTTCTGGCAGGGCATATTAATGAGAAAGATCTCATGACCAACAGTACAAGACAAAGTTTTTGCAACAATAAATATCAACAATGGGATCAACACGCAATTCACACGGACCAATAATATATATCTCATGACCAACAATGCAAATAAACGTTTGTGCAACAATAGGTATCAACAATGGTGTCAACACGCAATGCACCAACACTATGCAAGGATCAACAATATATGTTTCATCACCAACAATGAAAGGCAAAGTGTGTGCATTTTGGAATTCAATGCATAGAATTCCTTTTATTTCTTAGTACTTAACAATTTCTTGAAAAATCTTTAAAAATGATCAGTAACTGGAGATGATGAGTTAGCAGACTACTGAGAAAGAGTGAAAGACGATAGAGGAAGCACTCCTTTAGCTCCGTGCTGTATTGAGCAAATGGTAAGCACGTAAATAGAAGAATCGGCAAACGCTAGACGACACAAAGCGATGAATGGCCAATTTTTGCTTCAAAACATCGAAAGAAGAAAGGAAATTGCAACAACATCAAGTGTACATCTAAAGTAAGATTACGTGAGTAAAAAATTATTTAGACAAGAAGGTATCTTTGGAGAGTTCCATCCATTGTGAGCCTTTAAAAAATTTTTTTTCGGTAAATCAAGTCCCGGTATATCACGTAGAATAGAGTTTTTCAGTGAAGAGGTAATATTCCTGTCTTTCGGATTTTTCTTAGAATGGATAGTCCCTTCGCTCTATGTTGTAGTGATTGAGTTATTATTTAACCAATTTGGACATTTAATTTAGCTTTTTGAGATTGTTCTGTTTACCTACAAGTGTAATTATCTCGGGCAACGCCGGGTCCTCTGCTAGTCTATATATATAAAGAAGGATGTGTGTTTGTGGGTTTGTTTGTTTGTGGGTTTGTTTTTTGTTTGTTTATTTGTTATGCAATCTACAGTTCCGATCTTGATGAAATTTTGCATACTTGACATCGAGAGTGGGAATTGCAAAAACATCAAGGGGAACATCTAAAGTAAGATTACGTGACTAAGAAATTATTTAGGCTAGCAGCGTCATACATGGAGAGGTCCATCCATTGTGAGCATTTTAAATTTTTTGTACCAGCGCCGGGTACCTCTTCTAGTAGATTTATTAGAAAAGCTAGCTAACGTTGGCTGCGAGTATAAAAAACTAGAACATCACTATCTTTCACACTTTTGGACAAAGTTTCCTGTTTTCCACCCAAATGGGTAGATTTCCAGTTACGTGCTCACGTTTGGTCAAATATTCCTGTTTTCCACCGACAATATCAAAATCTGAGGATTTCCAGTTCCATTTTAACAATCAATGTTTTTTCGTTTGTTGGAAACAGTAAAGATTGGATTGCTCGGCACTACGGACACGGGCATGGAGCAGGAGAAGTTAGCATTTTATATATAAGATGACTATTGAAAAACAACTCATTTATTTTATATTTGTCTTTTATTTCTAATATATTTACGTTCATTATATTTATATTTTTTAATTTCTAATTTTTATTTTGAACAAAACAGTTTCAGTTTCAGGAATAGCTGAAGATACTGATCGATAGCACAATATTGAGAGATTTACCATGTTACTTTAAGACCATAGATTTCTTATAGGTTTTCCTGCAATCTATAAGCAAAGAACT
>JAHWFO010023284.1:0-18789 GCA_023313115.1 Rhysida immarginata | reverse complement strand
GGTCAATTTTCATTTTTTTTTCTTAAATAACTTTAAAACTATTTATTTTAAAATTATAAAAAAATATATATTTGAGACCCCCACAAGAAGCCTTTTATTTGATTTATCACACGATACAGTTTGCAAAACTTTTTTTTTTTAATTTTCTAATTTGACCCCCATATTCAAAATTCATTTATTTACGTTACACGTCCGTTTTTGGGTCACAGAAATACAAATGTGTATCAAATTTCAACTTATTCGATCTAGTAGTTTCGGAGTTAATTGGCTGTGACCTCGGGACAGACAGACACCAGAGTGATCTGTAAGGGTCCGTTTACCTTATCTTTATTACCATAACCAAATAATTATAAGACGACTGCGCCATCCGATTACTATCGGAAAAAATATTAATTAACTAATTACCAATTAATATTTAAACCCAATACCGAATCTTACATAGTAATTCTTCCACACAAGTCCGTGCCAAGAAGGGCGAGAATAGAATGAGGGACTCAAGTTTTTGATTAACAATAACAATTAAATTTATTCATAATAAAAAATAGAATGAAAATAATTGGAGACTAAAATATGAGTTTGGAACACTAAATTTGCTAACTCGATTAGGTTACAATAAAGATGAATTCTGAACCATAATATAATTAACCAAAGATAACTAATGAGATTTTATAAAAAGGAAAACGCTTTTTCATGGCCAAAGGGAAAATATAGATCATACATACTCTCTTGACGAATTAAATGGTCTTGCTTCTTTGGGATTTGGGCTCGTTGATCTTCTGCCGATGTTTGTGGCTCAATGGGAATCTTCGAACGTGATCGCGTCATTTTTGGGGCAATACTAACTGAATTTTACGGGAAAACTGTCATTATTTAAGTTGGGTCGCAACTATGAATACTTTCATTAAAAAGCCTCGTTTATCGAGCAAAATTGAAGTTAAACTTTTGCACCATGATTAGAATAAAAGAAATAAAATTTTAACTAAAAGAATTTTGATGTTCCCTTCATGACGGACGCCCGTGAGCCGGACATGGATAGCAAAAGGGTTGCTATCAGTCGGATTACAAAGATCCAACCCCGTCACTTATGCTTCGGTACGCCCGCACATGAGGGCAGAAATTGGAAAAAAGCCGCTCGTGTTCTGAATGATGCAAGATTCCAGAGAACACTGATTCTCTCAAAATTACAACTTCCCTCATTCGAGAAGGGGTTTGGAAACGACCAATCAGCGATTGATTATGTCGTCAGAGATCTGAAATTTTGGGGTTCAAAGGAAAGGTCAAAACTAAAGCTAAAAGCTTGTTTCGGGGGTGTGAATAGGCGTCAAGGCGTCTTAGCACCTACCTGCAACCTCCAGATGTACGGGTGTTGCATGGTAAAGGGTCACTGGTCAGCTTTCTGCTGCTCTTAATTGCCGTTGGGGTAAACTTTCCTCCCAGGGCGTCTTTGATCTCACCCCCGCGATTCGTTCTCCTTTCCAAGCTGGCTTGCATCCTTTCGCCAGTCATAACTTACAAAAGGCTTCTAGCTGCCTCAAATAGAAGGGTCAATGCCTAATGGCTTATCCCACAAGTCCCGTCATCGTTATTCAGAAAAAAGGGATAGATGCTAAAAGCATTCCACAAGCAAGTAATAAACAAACTTGAGAACAGAGGGAGACATTTCCTCAGACCCAAAGAGATTCTAACTTACAACAAAATTATCTATCCAATTCTAGAAATTTAATAAAAGAGGGATAAATTCTCCTCTGTAACTCATCTTTAGTTCAATAATGATCAAATAAACAATTAAATGCTGGTAGTAAGCAGAAATAAGAATAAATTAATATTCATAATTATATTCTCATTTAAATAAGCATGATTATAAACTGGGACTCCACAGATCCTATAAGGGTTCCGTTTTTCATTCGGACGTACGGAACCCTAAAAAGCAGAAGAAAAGAAAGAGCAAGAGAAATAGCTGCCACCCCAAAAAAAAGCGACTACGAATGAAGTTAAATAAATACAAAGTAAGTTTGCAAAGAGCCAGAAAAAAAATTAACTGAAATGCAGGCAAATTTTATATAACAGTGTTATAATTATCTATAGTTGACATTTGAGATTTCTATAGTGAATACATTTTCACTGTTCCTACTTCTTCCTGATCGATTGTTTGTCTTTTATAAATTTGTACATGTGAGATTCATTAGCATTTGTATATTTCATTTTTCGCATAGTTGAATTTTATCATCTTTAGATTCCGATAATGGGAATAATAAAATACACATTAGGAATTATGTGGATATTTTTGCATGATAAATGCACATAAAGCAATATTTATAAAATATATTTAGCAACTTAAGTTTTAACAAGAATAGATGAGTTTGTACTTTTTTGAAAATTATTTTCAACACAAAATAAAATTGCTTGAACTTTAAAATGTTTTTTTGCGTTTCTGTTTAAATATAAGATGTCCAGAAAATAATTTTAAAATTAAAAGCATAAGTAAAAAAAATGTTAAACTGAAAAAAACTTTGTACAACGAAAGTTAACTGGATACGACCAGGTTTTACTCTGACGTCAATAATGCCTTCCCTTTATGTTACTACTTGCGTCATTCATGGATGGCCTGAGTGTTTCATTGCAAATACTCAGAGGGCGCCTTAATATCTCTCTATTGAAAGTCTCTGGTGGCAATACTACGGGCGTTGAGGGTTGTTTGTTTCAACAGGATTGAGCTCCATGCTATACTGCAAAGCGTATGCAGGACCTTTAACGTCAAAAAATGAGATGAATATGCTTGAGAGCCACGATCTCAATCAGATCGAGCACTTGTGGGACGAACTGAAGCGACAGGTGCAAAAGCATAAACCACGCCCGTTTTCGCAACAATTTCTTCTAATAACCTTAAAGAGAAATGGAGAGCCCAGGCTTACTGCAACTTGTGGAAAGTTTACTTCGATGTGTTGCCTTTGTAATAATGATGAGCTAAGTCGTGATTTCACCTTCACAGGTATAACTGTGACTGCTACTTTTTGATATCAGTGATTTTTACCTGTGAACGTGAAATCACGACTTGTTTTTTTTCTTACTCCTTAGACAAAGAGTGATGATGATTCACTAGTATTAATTGTTAATTGTTAAAGCGAACGTGGTGGCGAAGTAATCATTGTTTGATTGGTATAAAAAGGAGTTTATAAAAGAGTATATAATCTATAACGACGCCTTGGTGAAATAAAATGGGGAATATATTATATAATTTTTTATAAACTCTATTAACATGATTAATTCACTCCCCTTTAAAAAATAATGTAGTAGTCTACTTGTGAATTTACCCCCCCCCCCCTTCCTTCATCTGTTAAGAAATTTAAATACTCCACTGAGTTTGTTTATTCAAATTTTGAAAGTTTAATTAATATAATACTAGAAAAAAATTATGACCCGTTTACTACTTTTTGAATTTATCAAACAGCTATTACTTATTTGACCTTAACAATACATCACTATCAATGGCATAGCAAGGGTAAATGACGCGCATTTTTGACCTCGCCCATTTTTAAGTCAAATAAAAAATACTTGTGTGCTTAATAAAATAAAGGGATCATAATTTTTCCGAGAATTATACAGAGTGATCCAAAAGTCATTTCATGCAGTAACTGAAAACAGTATCTTTAGATCACCCTTTCACGAGTAAAATGATTTGGATCACCTTATAGCACATGTAATGTTATTTTCAATTATTCTTAATATTTCAATACACAAATTTATTGGAGTAATAAGGTAATTTCTTAGCAGGTGGATGGTGATATTATAATAGACGAGTAATTTTTTAAACGGAACTGAACTTGTATACATAATTATACAGTATTTTATTGTGAAAGAATACTCAGCCATTTTGTTGATTTTTCTATTTTCCTGGGATAATATACCAATTCAATGCAACCAATAGCATAACCAGAAATTCCTCTGGAAATGGGGGTGGGGGTATAACACAGACATGTCTTTCATTGCAATTTTCGACCCCTAGGGAGGAGTGCAGCTTCAGAAAGGGTGTAAATTACCTCCTTCAAAAAAACTACACTACTACGAAATTCAGGCGATTAAAGTAATGTAAAACACTTGGGGTCGCAAATCGCAAGCCCGGGAGGGGCGAAGGAGAAGAGCTGCAACGTCATTGCAGAAAAACTGCGCCGTTGCTATTACACGTGTAAAATTTCTTGAGCCTCGTGCATTTCAAATCCGTGCAACGACGTTCTAACAATCGCCACCATAAACTTGAAACAACCCTCTGCATTTATCTTGTTTCTTAAACACTAACAAACGTTTCCTCAACTTACCTCAGTCATCAATCTTTTCAAGGTACACTGTTCTTATCGATCAATTTGACAACGAGTTAGCCGACATGTACATGTTCTTTGGCGAAGCTCGTGGTAATGCACTGGCAGCAAGACGACTGTACCAAGAGCGCTACCCTCAGCGAGTACTGCTTACTTACGAGACTTTTCGCACTGTAGAAACGGGAACTTTTCAGGTATGTCAACATATCAACTGAAACCCATGTAAATCATTTTCTAAAGTACCGTTACATTGGTAATGTTATTCTATCAGTGGACGGATGGATCATAATACTGTTCCTATTAACTAAACAGGTGGTGGCCATACAGTATAACAGATTTGATATCCTTAACAAATCTGATATAACAGTACAAAGAAAAAAAACTCCAAAACCATTATTCCACATAATAAATTTCAATGACTCTGATGTACATTTCGGAAACGAAGTTTACTTCATCAGTGAGTAAAGAACAACAATCGACAATCGAACACTGTAGTGTATCGGTATTCGTGTGGAACTTGAAGCATAGCTTCCATAATCTCACCCTTCATAATCATATTCCAAGGGAAATACACTGAACTAGAAAAGAAGCCTGATATACCCACAAAGGTCATCCAAAGTATGAAAGAAAATTGCCTCCTCTTGGTGGAAGAAAATTTGATTGACGATTGTCTGAAGTAGGAGTATATTTAATAGTAAGCCCCAGAAAAAACGAAAGAATTTATGAAACCCAGTAATCTGGGAAGATGACATTATCAATGTCATCAAAATTGACATCAAGGATATGTCTTGGATTACGATGCCTTCTTTTATGTAGAGAATGTTTTAGAATGCCAGAGACTAGATCATTCTCATGATTTGCCATAATAGGCAGCACGGTTTTCATGAGCTCTTGAACATATTTCCCGAAATGGGTCATATCGAAGTCATTATGAATGGAGTAATTGCGAGCAATTCTTATATCTAATTGTGCAATAGTCCTTAGAGTAATGTTCTGGAATGTTTGGAGTTCCTTCCATCTTAGCAATGTCGATGCTATAGTAAACTCACAATTCTTGGCTTTGTGAATAAACGCTTCAATTTAGATTACATGCCCATCGAAGCACCTACTACATTGAGTGGCAGTACTACAGATTTGATATTGATTCTGGTCTGTTGACATTTGTATCATATTTCTCTCATCACAGACTACTGATTTGTAAGTTGTGAAAGACTTATAATTAAGGTTCGGGTAAAAATAACGAATCTGGTTAAAAAATTATGATTTATTGTAAATGTATTAGTAATTCGGAAATTTTATGTCAGAAATTAAAATTTAAAATTGTGTTGTACAAAATGATTTCTTATTCGCTATGTAGCCACAAGACGTATTCTACGACTTAACTAGCGGCCGTGTCCTAACACAGCCCTGTACAATTTTTTTTGGAATATATAATTTTTTTTGTCTCTCTCTCTTCGTCATGAATTATGAAAGAGTCATCGTCGGTCTGGATCTTTGAAAATAAAATAGATAGATGGGGCAAAGCCTCTTCTTCCAAGGCATCAGAAATGGGTTCACTTATAGGTAGAGATAATTTTTATAATGCTCTAATTTTCTAAATCTTGGCACCTCACAATACGCTAAAAAGAGTGGTATCGAGCAGATTTGGATGAAAAAAAGTAGCTCACAGATTGCCCTTGAACGTATATATTATAAAACGCGATCAATGACGTATATTAAAGATTGACTCCGAATCCTATTGTTAACAGCGGCAAAAAGTGAAGCAAATTGAGCGATGACAGTTCTGGGCAGGAGTGAGCCGTGGAGTAATTAGCTGTCTGGCTGCTTTGTTTTTGAAGATTTTGGGCCCGAGGAATAATTAATTCAAAACCATTATTTAAAGTTGTTCTGCGTACAACTGTACAAACACAAAAGAAAAAGGATCAGGAATCATTTTCCACAAAAATAAATCAAAAAACTGTAACTAAAATGAAAATACGTTACTGAAAGACAATCGAAACGAAATTGAAATTGAAACCATGATCGAAAAATTGTTTATAAATATAATAAAATACAAAGTAAACGAAAAGATGTAAACTTATTACTCTCTGATCGGCGTGTGAAAGAATTATTAATCTATTAATCAGCAACTCTCGTGTTTAGCCATGTGTTTTGCATCATCTTCACTCACTTTCAGCCATGACAGTTCTGGGCATGAAGCTTCCCAATTTGTTTCAAGTTACAACAATAGGATCTCGGAGTCTATCTTTAATATGCGATAAAGTAAACTCAAATAGCATCCCATTTGACGTCTCATTTCATCTACTATGTGAGAACTCTGGAATAGATCTATTCTACCCACAGATCTATTCCCCTAAGGTGTGATATGAATCAACGAGTGATAAGAAGGAAGTTGCCTAAGTAAAGAAATAGAAGGGGTAGTGTATTTCGCATAGCAAAGCAGAGACCTTCGAGCCTAAAAAAATAGAGACAAGACGATATGGTAAACTCCTTTAAGAAAGCAAGAAGTGTATTAAATAAATACTAGGATCTCCCAATGATCGAAATTCGATCACATTTCTGAGAAAAAATATTATGCGTTATTGTTCTAGTCTCAATGTTGCTTATTAATAAACTTTGAAGAATGAAAAATAGATAACACAATGAAATAAACCTACAACAGTACAAGGAGAGATCGATTAACGACACTCCCGATTCATTTCACCACAATGATAATTTTGAAAACTTTTCGAAATAACATTTAAAGCACATCTAAAGGTATCTTTTAATATATCTATCGAATTATTATCTAAGTATAATATTTATATATAGGCTAAATTGTCTCTCCCTATCTCTGCGTCTGCCCCTCCCCCCCCCCCTCGTCCCACTGTGGAAAATTAAGAACTGTTTCCGACCAAAAATCGATAACTTTTTTGTTACTAAAGAAAGAGTGTTAACAACATTTTTAAAAAATAAATAAAAATCAAAAACTTCAAAATTGGTATTTATTTTATTTTTAACTAAAAATATTACTTTCAAAGTGTATGAAAAAACTTAAAATAGTTTAGAAAATGACGAAAAATAAAATAAAATGCTTATAGTTGTACCGCAAGATTTAGAGCCCTGAGTGGAATGCTCGGTTAATAGAATAAGGGGAGTACGGCTCTTGCTCAAGACCATTGTTGAAACGATGAATTATTTCATATTGAAGCGATGGATTTTCGCTGGCACATTTGTCTTCAGAGCAATGATTAAATTTAATTGTTACTTTACAAGATTTTATTTTATTAATTTATGAACGGGGCCCACGCGCAATTTGCGCGGTAATTATTTTTATCAAATTCAATTCATTCAAATTGTTTCGTTTGATGAACTCATATTTTCTCCTTTATAAATTTATAGTTTTGTGATTGATTGATGTTAAAAACTGTTGCTCCGACAACAATGCTCAGGTGACTTTTCAGTTCCGGCGTGTGCTTTAAGTGAGCACCAACAATGCTTAAACGTGCAACAACAATGGAAAACTGTTTCCGTGACGAACCCACATGTTCTCCTTTATACGAGAACCCGCATGTTCTCCTTTATACGAGAACCCACATGTTCTCCGTGACGAACCCACATGTTCTCGTATATAGTTGGATGTATTTCTTTTGTTTATTCATTTAGTCTAGTTTATTTAAATAACCAATTACTCGCTTTATTTATTTTATTTTATTTTTTGTATTTATTTATCATATAATTTATGTATTCTTATATTAGTTATATTATTTTGTTTATTTAATTTATTTATATTTATCCACTTCCATCATATTTTTTTCATTTCATTTACACAAAATTTTTATAGATTTTTCATTGAAATGCCAAATTGTATAATGTATAAACATTACCGCAATGCTGCTCTTGAGACTCCTTCTATGCTTATAAAGAATATATTTCAACTTTGGATTCAAATGTTTTTGGTTCATATTTGGATTTTATGGCGTCTAACCATTATTAAAAATAGACTTATTAAATTAATCACATAATTATAAATAATTTTTTGAACTTATCTTATTTTTATCCTAACAAATTATGAATTAATTTATCACTTTTTTTACATCTGATAGTACTAATAATAGCCCCAGGGCGCCGATTTGTCGGTCATTTTTGGCCATACCCGCTCCCTCTTAGGCCATTTTTCTATTTTTCTTTTGTTTAAAACCGTAAATTCGGTATGAAATCTTATAATATACGAATCCTTCTTTTAAAAATAACATGCATTTAGCATGATTTTAGAAATATCATATTCAACGTAATTTTAAAGTAACATGCATTTAACACAATCGAAAATTAATACAACAGTTTTTAATTTTCTTGAATGGGATTTGAATGGATTTTCAGCACTCACTGTGTGATCTTCGTCTTCATCATCAGAATCCTTAAAAATTCCTGTTTGAATAATTATGCAGTGAACCTCGATAAGTGGATAGCCTCGAGATAGGAAGAAAATCCAGAGTAGGGGGTTTTCGTTTAAAAAAGTACCCTACTTAGTATTAATTGATTTAAACAGCGTCTAATGTTTAATTTAACAATATAAAATTGTCATTATCACAAAACAAAAGAATATTCCGCTTCTGCATTCGCATTTGTTGATGGATTTATTTCAACTACTAATCCCACAAGTCTCTAGTGCTTTTTGATTTACCTCATAGAGTAAATTAAGCTAATTAAACGGTATATTTTAGAGAAAATTTATGTGTTGCACCGAAAGCTGGGTGTCTTCACAGAAAGATGCTGTGTACTAAATTCTGAATGACAACCGACAATCGAACAGTGTAGTGTATCGGTAATGAAGTAGAATTTGAAGCATAGCTTTCATAATATTACTCTTCAAAAACATATTTCAAAGGAAGCCTGATGATCCCACAAAGGTCATCCACAGGATGAACGAGAAAAATTACCTCCTCATGGTGGAGAGAAATTTGACTGACAATTGTCTGAGCTTGGAGTAAATCATTAAATAAAAAAGCTACACACAAGAAACCCAGTGATCTGACAATCGAGCAGTGAAGTGTATACATGTTCAGGTGGGACAGAAGCAATGCTATCACGAGGCTCACCCTTCCAGAATAAATTCCAAATGAATTCAACTGAAGTAGGCAAGAAACCAGACTAACCCAAGAGGTTTTCCACATTATGAAAAAATATGATTTCACCCTCCCAAAACCCTCAAACTGGGGGGGCTCCCTAACACCTTCCAATAATCTGGGAAGGAGACGGTGCAAATGTCTTCAAAGTTGACGTTAAGAATATGCCTCGGCTTTCTATATTTCGTATGCCATTTCGTTTCCAGAAATCTGACCTTGTGACTATGCAAGCTCCCCTATTTCTTCTTCTATCATGTTTATACTCACTCACCAAAAGTCACATCTTTTAACGTGTTAGGCCCCCTCTGGCCCGGATAACGATGGGCGTAATCTCGGCTTCCTCTGGTGGGGGCGAGCGCCCTATCTGATGTCTATATATGTTTTTTTTTTTGTTGTAAATCTGGGGTGTATCCCACAGATGGGCTTGGGCGTTTGTATGGTCGCGTTTGGTCGAAGCAAACATCTGCTCGATTGTTAGCCCATGATTCATTGTGTCTATCTTTTCTATATACATTTAAATTAATTGTAAAACGGAGCGTTATGCTGCCATTTGGGCAGGGTAATATCCCTTATCGTTTCTTGCGTCTAAGCAAGATCACAGCCCATTATAATTGTTTATTTTATATGTAAGACTGTTTTGTTTATTGTTGTTAATAAAATTAAGCCAGAAGCTATACTCTGTGGTCTCATTCAGCAACTATGTAATTTCCACTGCGCGATACTCTGAAATACGTGACACAGAGAGTAAATTTTTGGCTGACTTGGTAGAGAGCGTGGTTGACACGGTTAAATATAATTTTAATTCCCACCCATCCCACCCTTTGTTGAGAATCAAAAAAATTTCTGCATGCGTCGTTCGGAAGGCGTTTTTTATTCTAGGGCATCTGGTCCAAACTATTTTTGTTGTTTTGATAGTGATAGTTGGAGCGTTTATAGTTGTGCTTGGCTGCGTAAAGTTTTGTTCTTTTCTATTTACTAGTAGCGGTCAGTCCGCGTCTCAAAATAGTTATTACAAATAATACTTTATCTCCGCTCTTCCTCACATGTGCGGTTTGCTTCCATGTTGTGGGAGCAGATGAAGCATAGCAAATTTTCACGTTGGGGAAAAGAAAGGGTGTTGCTGTCAGTCATTATCTATAGAGCGTTTCAGAGCAATTTGTGTGTGAGAGCTGTTATGGTACCGAATAACATACCAATGCGACATCCAATATCAGTGCGCTGTTATGGCTGTCTCTGAGGATGGCTTTTCACTTCTTTTCTATGCGACATCACATCAGGACGTGAAAAGGTTGCATAACTGTTCCAATACACTCAAGTTGCTCTGAAACGCACTATAGTTGGGCAGTTTAAACTTTTGGCTGGCGTGTGCGCTAAGCGTTTTTAAAATTACCACATGGATTATCATACAATATTCTTTGTCCTTTCTCTTTATAGTTAAGACTGAACCAGAGAACAGTAATAGTGTTTCCCAATCAAGTGGAAGGCTTATTTTTTATTCACCAATTAAAGACTAAAATTTCTCATTATGCATTCTAAGCTTGCTAAAACGGATAAGGAGCAAATAAGGCTCAAACGCTCTATCCTGAAAGCCCTCAAGGAGGTACACTTCCATAATCAGGAATTACGGCAATAAATGCTTTCTATTGCTCGCAGATCAATTAATAAATATGCAGGAAAAGCACCAAATTAAGCTTTATATAGATGCTTTTTCAGCGGATCTTCGAAGCACGTTAGAAAAGAGAAAACCGTCCACAGTTGAGCAAGCGATGGAGGCCACAATTAAACTTATTGACAAAATGAAAGATATAAACAGAATATCGGATGAAACCACTACATCTCTGCTGGCTGCCTCGTCGTGGAAATTCGAGGAAGGGTTATTAAAGGAAATACGAGAGGGGTACCAAAGACATAAAGTAACAAAGGCATTAATAGAAAATATTAAGAAACCCTATGAGCTAGAAGAGAGATTAATTTACAAGAATGATCATCTCGGGAAAAGGTTAGTACTCCCCGCAGAGAAAAAAATATTAAATAAAGTCCTAACCTTTACTCAAAGAGAACCGACGGCGGGCCATATAGGAGTTTACAAAATGCTACAAAAATTTCGTCGTCAATACTTGTGGGTGGGCCTGCAGAAAGATGTAGTGGCATTCATCCTGGCTTGCCCAGAATGTCAGGTCAAAAAAATTGAATGGCAAAAGGCGTATGGGGACTTGCAGCCTTTAGAAGTGCCGCCATACAGATGACATACCATCTCTATTGATTTTGTCCTGCCCTTCCCCCGCTTGGCAAAAGGTCATGACGCCTTACTTACTGTAACTGGCAAACTCACTAAGAGAGTCCGATCACTGCCTTGTCACTTCAACATTTCGGCAGAAGAATATGCACAATTATTAGTTGACGAAATAATAAAAATTCATGGCTTTCTGCAATCCATAATTTCTGACAGGGGCGGGAGATTTAACACCGAGTTATGGCAGTTCATCTTTAAGACCCTGGAGGCCTCGTAAAAGATCTCAGTCTGACAGTCTGTCAGAAAGGACTAACCAAACGGTTATCAAAGTTCTCTGGATTTACTTGAATTTAGAAAAGTCGAACAGGGATGAATTTTTCACCACAGCTAAGATAGCCATCAATGCGTCAGTGTCGAAGGCCACTAAAATGTTGCCCTACTTTGCCGATCTGGGAAGGGAAATTACAATACCTCCATCTATTAACAAGTATGGTAATGCCAGTGAGCAGAACGGACCTTATGCGTCCTATTTACTTAAAGTTCTGCGCCAAACACAGCAGAACGTACAGAAAGCTAATAGATGGGGTATAACAAGCAAAATGGTATAACAAGCACCATACAAGTTGGCAGCTGAAACGAAAAAGTCTGGGTAGCTGCAGCCCGGAAAAAGCCAGTGAAACATATAGTGGAAAAGAAGTTATACAGTAAGTATATAGGCTCCTTTCCCAGTGGGGAGGTACAAAAACCCTTCACTGTTCCTACTTAAAGAAACACAGAGGGGGTGATTGGACTCCTGCGGAGACAGCCACTAAAGGGCCAGGTCCTATCAATGATCCACTCTACAAGGACGTCTATAGAGTCCACGACATCAAAGATGTTAGGGGCAAGTCTCCAAAAAGACAGGAACCCGAGACCAAACTTCATAGATGTAAGGGCCTCATGTCGAAATTCTTCGCCAACAAAGGCAGAAGAGACCCAAAGTAGAGGTATCCACAACGGGGGCGAGTAATGTCGTTCAAACAATCTCTCTAGAACAGCACAAGCGTACGCGTTGTATTAGAAATCGCGGCAGGAAGCGCTTTAGTGATAATTATCACAGCGAAGAGGGGGCGAGCATGTCACCAAGTTTAGCGACTGAATCTTTGGCCAAGGCTCACGATCGTACATCACAATCGGGGAGCAAGCTTGGCATTGGAGGTACGTTATCTATTGACAAAAACTATAGATTAAGCTTCATTTCACTTGAAAGCATGGAGCAGAAGCGCTTTAAGGTCAAAAAGCGGAAGCAACGCAAAAGAATGTGCAAGCAGAGAGAAATCGAGCGGGAAAATGAAAATCGAGGAGAGAGCTTGAAAATCCAAGCGAGAAGGATGCAAATGAAACGCTCCCATTCAAATAGAAAAAGAGAGCATTCTCTCAGACTTGGTGGAAGCGAATACGAAGCTTCTGAATCTTTGACTCGTAGTGTTTTTGTGCCTGACTCGAATTCTAATGGACTTTGGCAAGGAGATACGCTTCTGCAACAATAAGCGAGTGCATATGTGCCTACGTCATTAATAATTATGTATTACCGCCCTATGCACTTAGCCGCCAACAATTATGGAGAAGGACGATTAACTTGAGAATACAATAAAACTCTTTTTCCACAACGAAACAGGAAATGAACAAAAAGAAAAAGACCGAAAATAAAATGAAAAAATACAACCTGAGTCTGTAAGCGCTTTTCGAAAGCTTTGCTTTCATCATTCAGCAGCCAAGGAGCACCTCGAGAGAACTTGAGAGAACTGACTTGGAATAGAACATGCTGAGTATTTATAACGGACAGAAGCCAATCAAGACAAAAAGATCCAAATGAATTTTATTGATTGGGTAAGTGCGTCGCCCATTTGATCAATAGTGATTCGCTAATAGGACCCCTATCTAAGTTGAGTAATAATTTTTCATCTGTTTTTTGAATGGCTAAGCTTTCGAAGGCGTCCAGAAGGTTTTTCTTGTTTATTGACTTAATAAGTTTTACATTGCTTAATAAAAATTCATGCCCGGTATCTAGCGAGTGTTTGGCTATGGATGACTGATTCCCTCTACCATATCTTGTGTGTCTCATGTGTTCTTCAAATCTTGTTTCAATATTCTGGCAAGTTTGTCCTTTGTATCTCATGGGGCATTGGGAACAAATTTGTAGATTGGCTTCTGTCCGTTATAAATACTCAGCATGTTCTATTCCAAGTCAGTTCTCTCAAGTTCTCTCGAGGTGCTCCTTGGCTGTTGAATGATGAAAGCAAAGCTTTCGAAAAGCGCTTACAGACTCAGGTTGTATTTTTTCATTTTATTTTCGGTCTTTTTCTTTTTGTTCATTTCCTGTTTTATTTTATTCTCAAGTTAATCATCTGCATTGTCCACATAAGATTTCTAGACAATTCAGTCATGGAGAAGGACAGCCCTCGACTTCTCTAGACGAAGGCCTCGTGCGGAACTTTGTAGCTGGTGAACGGAATAGGAGTGCTGAAGCAGCGGTTCGTCCCGTCAGCGTGGAATCGTTAGTTTCACCTATCATCGCAGCTCCTGCAGTCGCCTTCATTAACCGAATGTTGGTCGTCGCAGCAGGCCTGAAAGCACATGAATGGCAGCAGCTATGCCCTATTGACAGTCGGCTCATCCCAGCATGAATCAGCGCCTAGATCATGCCTTGGACCCAGGAAGCCTTCTGGCAGCAAGGATTGAGTGCATTCGTATTCCTCACAAGGTAGGTGACGTTACCTGGTCCGTTAAGCAAGCTCACTCTAGTTTTTAAAAGCTCTCCTATAATTTTTCAATTGAAAAATGGGAGGAAAAATTCTGCGACCCGGATTCGAACCAGGAACCTCGACTATCATGGTCTCAACCAAGCTGTCCCATTGGGCTATCAACCGTGACAACTTGGTTGTCTTTCAGTTACCTTGAGACAGCTTGGCTGTCCGTGTTATCTGCGATAGCCCAGTTAGTAGAGGCATCAGCCATGATAGTCGAGGTTCCTCGTTCGAATCCGGGTCGCAGAATATTTCCTTCCATTTTTTAATTGAAAAATCATTACCTATGCTTGGAGACGCATCTCCAGTAATTAATTATTATTATTTAGCTCTTCCATAGTTTATCTAGTTAGTCCCGCTCGAGCACGTTGTTTTAATGCTGAGTATTGAAGTGTGCGAGAGGGCACGGGGAATTTAGGCTGATAGCAGCTCGAATAGAGAAAAATTCGCTCCTCTCGTACTATGCCCTTAAGCATCGCGCTCGAACATCAGTTATTTTTGAAAGCGTTAAGCGCATATGTCAGATTCACTAATCTAGTCTCTTTTTCAATCTCTCCCTAGCTGTTTAGGCTTGAAGCCCAAAAACTAGAAACGCTTAGTCGTTGCCGTTTTCTTACGGTGCAGTGGAGACAGCATCCAGCAATTTTTAACTGGAGACAGCATCCCCACTTCGAGCGACCCGAGTTTCTTCCTATCTTAGTGGCGTTGTGTCATCCGCTGTAGATTTAAGCTTTCGCGCTTAACTACCCTTTAGTATTTCGACTAGTTTAAGTCAAATCCCATCTCTTGCTGATGGCATCAATTGAATCCTTTGGCTCGGTCGTTATTGGCCGTTTCCCTTTCAAAAAAAATTTAGGAAAGAATAAGAAAACCGTAAATAACGTTTTCTCAGTCTGCGCGTAATCTCGGCTTCCCCTGGTGGGGGCTAGCGCCTTATCCGATGTCTATATATGTTTTTTTTGTTATAAATCTGGGGTTGATCCCACAGATGGGTTTGGACCTTTTAATGGTTCCGATTGGTCGAAGCAGACATCGTGAAAATAAAAAGTAGCTCCATTGTTCCGCTACTTAATAATGAGGAATAAATAGGAAATTACAATTACAGTGCTTCAAAATTCCTCTGTATTTCCTTAAAGTCAATGTCTGGATATCGAAGAATGGATGATCTGGAGGATGACATTGGTTTTGGTTCTTCTGCCAAAGTATGAAAAATATTGCTGATTGATGATACTGCTATGTCTGTAGTAGATGAAAATTGTTTTTTTCCTTTATTTGCTTGTTATAGGAAAGAAAAACACAAACGTTGCTTTCAAGATCAATTCTTAAAGCACTTCCAATAAACTAGTAATTGTATTCATCAAAGTTTAGAGCATACCATTTTTCAGTGCTGATGAGAACTTCAAAGACTGAGATGGTGTCGAAGCAGCAATTTTCTCATTATCGATATTATTGCATTTTTTCAAGTACAATTTCATACATGGATCCTGGGAAAATAAATCGTACATTATGACATCTTTTATAAAGATTCTTTACTAACACTGCGTACACAGTGTATTTTATAGAGCTCTGGAATGGGAAGCAAATTTTTCCAGATGACATTTAAAATGTGGTTTTCTGCTTCAATCATTTCGTCTGAGCAATAAAGAATATTAATTTTTGTAGCTTCACATACGTTTTTATTTGCGTATTCAGCAAATGATTTTGCAATACTTACGGAGCATTATCATTTTGTCATGCATCATTTATTACTAGTTCTTTTACTTGAAGTTCATTTTTCTCCGGTGAGGTCTTCATCATGTACGACTGTGTCAATCGTTTAACAGAATATCCCTTCCCAGGACTTAATGACAATAATCTTCTTGCTCATGCAACAGCTTTCCGAAGTGACTGTACACAGGAAAATGCTGGAGTAGGAGATTTAGGAACTTCTGTGTCTTTCATTTCTTTCCTTGCAGATCGAAGACGTTTCATAAATTTTCGACATTTCGCTCGTGTTTTTTTTTTCGTGTCCTGGGGAGAATGATGCTTTTCCAGCAGCTTTTTAAAGTCTGCCCTTCTCTTTAATGGTAGCCTTTTTGTGTTCATCCATTCTGGAACATAAAGCACAGTTTTTTGGCAGATGTTTTACCCATATGTTCTAGAACAGAATGCTACTCCTTACATTATCGTCATTTATTGTGACTTGTAGTCATGGAACATGACCTATTAAACGTTAACATAGGTTAAGTTTGATCCATGTAAGCTATCGGATGTATTTGGATTAATAAAATAATTCAATTGTCAGTCGGTGACCTCTATGTTATTCCGTGACCTGTTAGTCTGGAACTATTAATTTTATTGAAAGCGTTATCTTCGTAATGACTTAAAATTTCCGGACTACTGATCCAACTTAGTAGTTACATAATCATAGAAGGGGAAGAAGTAGAGACACTTGCTTATGCTTATACTGGAGCCTTAATACAGCTGATTGATCTAATAGTGTTTAAGTAGATTTAGTTTATATATTATTAAAATCTAAAATAAAAACAGAATAATAAATTATATTATTTGCTCTTTAAAATAGTATAAAATCCCGTTCAGTAATCATGATCATTCTACAAACGTTCAAGATGAAATCATTTACGTTACATCCTTGTGCTCTCGCTGCCGAATTCTGATAAAGAAAAGGGTTTCAATGTTTGTCGACAGATGGCCATCCAGTCAAGTGGTCTTTTACTTCCAAGCAACGATATAAAAAAAGTAGATCGCTCATGAGCTGCTTTCAACGCTACCACCGCGTCCCCATTTGAAAGCCTGGCGGCCATTGCTTTGGTTGGTAAAAAATGGCCTTCATCGTATGTTTAAGTTTGAAGTTTGCATAGACAAACACAGTAAAACTCAATGCCGATTTCTTCTCTAGCTTTAAATTGTAGTAATAGATATATTAAAAATTTACCACTTACCTTTCACAGGTGTGTTTTTATCTTTCTGTGTCTTAAAATGTTTTTCTCATGTAAAAATCCTGGTCATCTTTTATATCGTAGTTGGTTGATACACAAAAGATGCCGATATTCAACCATGTTACCGTGATTTCAGTGATACCAGAATAATTGTTTAGATGTATTTATGAAATTATTAAAAAGTATCTAAATTTGGGAGAGGTCGCTTAAGAAATTTAGAAATTTCAGACTACAAGCACGATTTTGGTCGAGGGGGGGGGGGGGTGCTTTCTCAGCCGGCGCAAAGCGAATATATAGTAATGGCGCTTCAGTTGGCGATGTTGTTCTGCCAACCACAGTAATGGCGCCTACACTAACAATAGAGATTAGTTCCACTGTTCGCCGCCTTCAAATTGCCCCAAAGATGGCGGCCACATAAGCGATCTACTCATTTTATGTCGTTGGTTGTGAAGGAAATCGCTGCGCGAGACCTAGAACATGCATCACGCACGTTCGAAAAAGAATTTTGCGACATTAATGAACCACGCGCTAAAAAGATGAATTGCGTAATTTTATATACAAACTATGAATAAAAATAACATTTTTAGATAATAAAAAAATATAATCATCCACTACGAGTTTTAATGCATAAATTGCGATTTCCCGAACATTAACTAATTGAAATAAAAAAAAAAACAACTCAGCTATTTAATTTGTTTTATCCACCCAAGAGTTTTACAATTAATTTTTTTTCTCTTCTAATATTTTCCTTTAAACTAAAAAGTCTTTGTTTCTTTTTAATTTCACAACTAAGTCCCCTTGGTGAGTATTTAAATTATATTCCGTTGTGTGAAAATCCATCGTGAGCAGTTTTATAACGTTGGGTGAAAGCTTTTAAGACTCTCAACAAAGAATACTTTAACGGATCTGGTTCTTGAGTTCTTCTCTAGCGCCTTGAAATAAACTGCCTCCATATAATCCATAATCCTATTGCTCCTGAAGCTCTTAGCTCTTAATTATTTGGATCTGGTTATTTGTAATTTGCACTCCCGATCGATGTGGGTGTTACCAGACACACACACACACACACACACACACACACACACACACACACTGATACACACACACACACACACACACACACACACACACACACACACACACACACACACACATACACATGCGCGCACAGATGTTATATCTCAAAGAATTCTCCTTGCTCCTCTACACATCTTTCCAGCCTTTTGGAAGCATCTGGATACTGCCTTCTGTAGAAATCTTCAGGCTGACGTCTAATCCACGTCAGGACAGCCTCTTTCACTTCCTCATTGGAGCCGAACCTCTACCCTCCCAGGAACTCTCTTAATGGTCAAAAAGGGCGATAGCCGCAACGGGAGAAATCCGGGCTGTATGGAGAATGTGGTAAGATGTCCC
>JAHWFO010023245.1:0-14468 GCA_023313115.1 Rhysida immarginata | reverse complement strand
ATGATCCATCCTTCCACCGATATCAACCTATAAAGATGATAAAATACAAATACAGTTCAGTATACAAATGTAAACTCGTGTAAATATCAGTATGCACGTGTATAATAGTGTAAATTTTTGTAAATACATGCGTGTGCAAGTGTGTGTGTGCGTGTTGTAGCATCAAAAATAAAAAAAAAGAGAACTCTAAAGAATAAACAGACTGATAAAGTAGGACAAAATTACGCGGGTTGTGGACCCTCAGTTTATTTTAGAACATGGATTTTCTAGTTTTGATTTTTATTAGTGACCTATTCTTGTCCATTCCAAGGAAATTAATGTCGGATCCCTTATGAGCTCTTGGTAAAAGAAGAAAAGATAAGCATAGCATGTAAGAAAGTGACTATTGATAAGCGCCACGGGCTATAGATGTCGCCACCATAGCAAGTTAATAGCCGCTGAAAGAGTGATCAACAAACATTCATTTCGTTCTCACCTGTTTCTTCACGTGCTTCTTCATTCTAATCGCTTGCTCTGCTCAATTGTTGTTCACCCTTCTACAGATTGCGAAGTAATTCCGCTAGATGTCGTCTCGCAGCTTGGCGCTTATCAATTGGACAAAAAAAATAATAAATAAAAAATATTAATGTCTTGAATTAAGTTGGGGAAAATACATACTTTTGTGATTTATCATTGAATGAAAAAGAAAACCTATTCACATGCGATTCAGCGATTGTTGTCCCAATGGAATTGTTAGAAGGAAATGTTTTTTTTTTTTTTTCCTGGAATGTGAGCTCGCCAGAGATGGGCGGGCTACACGATGGCTCTTTCTAGTCGCAGGAAAAAAGGGTGATCATGATTAATTTAATAATAGAATAACAGCTAAAAGTTTCGAATGTAAAATAAAGTTCGTTAGAGGAAGAATTTAATGTAAAGGTCAGATGACTTAAATAAATAGAAATTAAGTTCAGTAAGATTAAACAGAGTATAAAAAAACCGACTTTGATGAAACTTTCACTATCGTCTAGCTATATCAGTCCATCTCTTGAAAACTACTAAACCGATTTTGATGAAACTTAGACTATTCCCTAAGCTGAATGATACTTAATCCAATGAAAAAAAGAATTATTGCAATTCGATTTCTAGTTTCCGAGAAATACGTGGACAAACATACAAACATACATACATATATACACTTATGAAATTTGGCACACCTGTTTGAAGCCAACATAGACTAAAGCCTGTTTCACATAGAGCTTTGCGGAGCGGAAAACAGGCGGATGCGCAATCCGCGGGCAAAAGCGGACCTTTTCCGCTAAACTGAGGCGTTTCACATTCACGCGCAAACTTTGCAGAAAAGCTCCGCGAGAGTTACGGAGCGGATTTTCCATTTCAAGGAGGTCTGGAAATCTTGCGGAATCCGCTTTGCCTCAGCCAATCAGGAAGCAGGTGAAGCGCAAAGCATGCAGGGAGAACCTAAAGCGGGAGAGATAAAAATTACAGCCTACTACACAGCGATGGCCAGCAAATGTGCGTTTAATGAGAAACTTATTTCTTTAGTTTCTGAACGAATTTCAATTTGGAATACCAAATAAAGAAACACAGAAATGTTCAGCTAAAATAAAACAAAACCAGGTAAAAGTTCAGAGTAGCGGTTTATATTTTCTCTGGTGACATCGATGATCGATCAGCCCCTTCACGTTTTAAGCCTATTTCACTCATATAAAGCTTGTTTCAGGCCCGTCATGCTCTCAATTTATTATTGTTTTTAATCATTAAATAAGTGTAACACATTTAATAAATAAGTAAATGATTTATCATATTACAGAATTTATATTTTCGGAAAGTTAAGCAAGAAAACATCACGAAAATCTCGTTACGGTTTGCGTGCGGCCAGGCCCGACATTAATGACCGACAACCCGCCCCTAGCTGATGTTCACCGTCACGGGACTTTCGTATTTTTTTACCCGCATAAATTTCGTAAAGTAGAATTACTATAATATTAAAATTATTTATGTATTAATTAGACACGTTACAATAATGAATTCATGCATAAACGTGACGGGACTGACCGATGTCTTCCGAGAAAATTAGAGAACGCTACTCTCGACTTTTACCCAAAAGGGGTTTAATTCTTTTTAAATATTATTATAATTAAAACATATATTTATTATTACACAAACACTGGACAGTACAGTTCTTGTATTTTTAAAGCATACTCCGCCAAATGACAAATTAACAATATATAACAACTCCATTTAAAAAAATTGTTGAAAATTCATTTGATAGACTTTTTTTACTTCGAAAGTTGAGCTTTATTAGGATTTCTTGTTTAGACTCCATTTTACGAAAGAAGATACTATTTTAGAGGGACCAATCAGTAGACAGCTTAAGCGGAAATGTTTGGGAAAGTTTTAATTGTGAAATGTTCAGCGGATTCCGCGTTTCATAGCGGAATGCGCGCATAGGCGCCACTATACGCAACCCATGCGGATCTGCATCCGCTCCGCCAGCGGATTTCTATGTGAAATAGGCTTAACATTTACGAAAATTGTACAATTCCAACAATATTACATACATACGCATCGAATTGAAAACCTCCTTTTTTGAAGTCGGTTAACAAGGTATGCTAGCAATTAGAACGGTAATTTTTATAGGAAAAGGAAACGTACGGGGAAGTTATTTAATTCGCCAAGGAAAGCAATGTCAGGATGCCAGCCATAATGAAAAATGATCGACCTAGATAATCAAATTCAGTTACAGGCATCAAATCTTCGGAAATCTGGTAATGAGCTTAATGTTGGGTCTTTTCTTAATGTAGTTAAGGACACATTTTCTCCTGTTTTTATTGTTTCTTCTTAGATACCCAGTGGCATCGATTGCGAACTCCGTCGGAATCGGACATGTTGCCACTGCGTGCAGGCCTGAACGGAAACCCCACACGATGATAAGACCCCAGCATTCAAGAAGAAAATCAGCATTTGGTGATATCTCTCCTTTTTCTGAATAAATTTAAGATTTGCGATTAAAAGTACACGTGAAGAGAAAGCACAAATTTGGCGGGTCCCATACTAATAAACTACTGCTCCCAGTTGATGGGCCTCTTCCCCTACACCTCCCCCGTACTTACCTGTCCCCCGTCAGACCATCGACCTTTTTCGTCTCGTCTTGAGAAAGCAGTGCACCTAGAGAAAAGAAAAGGAAAGCATAACTGAGAAATCAAATGACTTAAAAGAGAGAAATGAATCCATAAGGATTAGACGAACCTGTAAATGATGATCTCTTTTATCCCCTCCGGACGGTTTAACTTTTATGTGTTGTGAATCCACGAAACAGAAATATCCCAGGCGAATAGGGATTTGAAGAGCCTTAAGAAAATAGATTGGTTAAGTAACGCATGGGCTAGGTACCAATATTTATTCTCTTACCGCCATCAAAAGAACTTGTTAACCAGAATCGTATAGGGCTCATTCCATACCAAATCAACCAGTTTAAAAATAATTTTGAACCTGTAGGTCTTGGATTTTGATCAATTTTTGGTTATTTTTTCCATGGATCAATGTAAAAAAATACAAAATTTTAGTTTTTTTCGAACTTATGGTTTTTGAGTTATAAAATTTTTAAGTTGTAAAAAAAGCTGATAAACGACGTGTTTTTGAAATAGTTATTTGGCTATTTTTCAAAAACTATTGGAGCTAAAAAGCTGGAACAGGTGTCATCTTTTTCACTCTATAATGCTTTTTCTTTTGATATACAACATAACCATATTCTTAAAATGCAATATTTTTCCAAATAAAAAATATAAAAATTCTTTTTTTGAATTTAGAAAAAACACCCTTTTTGATTTGTATTAAAAAATTATATGTTTTTCTAACATGCGCTGGCTCAAGGTATGCCAAATTTCAAATTGGAGAAACAATGGGTTTATCAGATAATAAGAAAATTGTAAAAACTTTTTAAATGTGTGCCTTCACCAAAAAGATTTTTGGTTAGCTAGTAAAGGAACTGCAAAGAGGTTAGCTAGTAAAGCTAGTTTACAGCGCCCTTATGAAAAGCAAATTATGATTCCTAAACAATTTTACGAATTTCAAAGACAAGCATTCCTGGAATTCAATTCAAGTATTGAACTTCTGAGCAATACAGTGAAAACGAAAGAAAACTGAAAGCAAGATTTGTTGAAACACAAACTGTAAAAGGAACACGTAAAATCCATGCAATAATTTCTGTATCTGAGGCAAAAATGGACACTAAACCTTACTCTCCAAGTTTTGAGAAAATAACAGAACAACCTGTAATATTAAGTGCAGGTATTACAGAGAACTTGACAAATACTGAATCAGGTTTCGTTACTGTGGAGTACAACAAAATCTGGTGGTTGTACTTGAAGGTTGTTGGCCTTAAAGATAGGAAAGAAAACTTTAATCGATTCAATGAAATTAAAAAAAAAAATTATTTGTAAAAAGAAACCAATTTAATAGCTCCCAGGCAGATGAAAGAAGAATAATTATTATGCAAAAGAAGAATACATAATAATTACCCATAATTTTATCAATGTATTATGATTTTCCGTGATTGTTTCATTCCGTTTTAATGAGTTCTATAGTCTGTTATTTGTTGGTAATTTTAACTTAACTCATCATAATCAAAATTTTTAGAGTCATTGTGCTCCAATTTGAAGCATCACAATGCAAATACGTTTCCGCCATGTTGACACAAATGCTGTAGTCAACTGTAAATTTTCATCGCTATCAATGCGCCTAAATGATTCAACTTTTTCGGTATTGCTTTCAGTTGGCAGACAGGAAGACTGACAAAAGGATTTTATTGTAACAGATTATTTTATTTGAACACATTTAATGCTTTTACGACTAATTTAATGGCGTAATTAAATATTGAATTTAATTTGAAACATATCGTTATTGGTAGTAATTCTTTTATAATATGTTATTTACAAGAGATTCTAATTTAGCTGCTTGATATAAACTTAAAAGTTTTCATTGGAAAAAATTTTGTAATTTTTATTTGTTAGCTAATTGAATATTAGGTTTAAAAGACTAGTTTTAAGCATGTTAGTAATCGGCAGATAAAAGGAAATGTTTATTTTAAAATATAAGACTACACTTCGGCTTCATCCTTCATAAAGCTCCCATGGGTCGCTTGGTTAGGGAAGTGGAATTTAAAAATGACGAAAGAAATGATATATCAGTGTTGCTTACTTGATAAAGGAAATAAAAATTAAATTCCACACTCACATCCTAAACGACAAATAACTATAATGAAAACGAATGAATCATTTTAAAAGAAATGTCATTAATTTCCAGGAAGAAGAGAATGTTTTCAGAAAAATATTTAGGAAGTTCGTATAGCACAAGCTTATTCCTTTTATTGTGGAATAGATTTCTGAGAATGTTTTCTTCTTGCTAATGATTTATATGTATTAGATCAAACAAGTAAATTTTGGAGTTTAAGTTTACTTTAGTCTTACCATTTTTGTATGAAAAAATACACCGTACGAATATTTCAAAAAAATACAAATTTTAGAGGGACAGAACAACTTTAATTACTAAAGAATTTTATTCAATTAAAAAACTTATGCTAGCGTGCCATAAGAAAAAATTTTGCACGCTTATTCTTTATCCACTTCATAGCAAAAATTTTCTTCATCACAATCTTCCCCGAAGTTCACATTCTCGGTAGAAAAATTTACTAAGTGCACTATCGGATAAATGGCTTAGTTCCCCATTATACTCTATGTTGATGTCCTCAACAATATAATCTACTGTAATAGTAATGCCTTGGTTAGCGTATCGTGAAAATTAATTTTACACGTAAAACACGTAAAATATTTAAGAGGATATTTAAGTAAAGTGCCAGTTGTGCTGCACAAAGATTCAACTATACAGGGTGTATCTAAATGGAAGGACAATAAGTACCTAGCCTGGTCCTTTGCATGATAACAAACTTAAAGTTCCTTATGCAAAATGTTCAAAACTCAAATTGTAAGGGTCTAAACATCGCGCGAAGTTTGCTAAAAAGCTGGCAGAAACGTCATTTAATCTCAACAATTGAAGGCTTGCACGGAAGAACGTGACTTGTTCCACACATTCATATGTAACAAGTAACGTTCTTCCGGGCAAGCCTTCAATTGCCGCCATTTTCACGTGGTATAGGGCAGTTCAATCAAATCCACCTTTACCGTTCTCTCTAGGCGGCATTGGTTCAATTAATGAACTGCTAGTGCAGAAAGTTCATAATTGACGTAACTACGCAATTTAAATTTTGAGTTTTCGACATTTTCGATAAGGAACTTTTTGCTTCTATTGATGCATGGAGTCACACTTGAATTTTACTCCAAGTTTTACCGTTTCAATATTAATTTATTTTTAATAATTTAATATTACATTTAGAGTTAACATTATTAAGATTATTAAATTTAAATAATTATAATTAAAACATCTATTAAAACAACACTTTAGCATGAAATGTAATATTAAGTAATAAACTTGTGTGGATTATTTTTTTTGATTGACTGTGCTTACTGTCCTTACATTTAGACACCCTGTATATATAGGCAGGCGTTAAAGTTAAATGGAACCATTCGATTTCTAGACGAAGGGTACCCAGAGTTCTGGCAAGAAGCGATTAGTCAATAGAATCAAAGAGATAATGATATAAAAAGTGTACAATTTGTGTATTATTTAAGATTATGTTCACCTCGTCTAGAAATTGACTCGTTCCTTTTAACGTTAGTTCCTGCTTAATTAGCGGTAGCCTTCTTCTTTCTAAAATCGCTCACCCCTTTGTGGACCGTTTCCATTGGACTTAAAAAATTTCAGTGGCGAGTTTGTTTTGGTCACATAAATACAGTGGCGAGTTTTTCAATATATATACAGTCCAGTCACATTAATGACAGCAACCAGAATAACTACCTTTCGCGGCGCGGACAGCTGAGAGACGGGCAGGAAGAGAGTCAATAACCGTGGACCAACTGATCTCCCAGTGGATCCATGGCGCGAACAACACGATCGAGGTGCTCCCGCAGTGGATCTATGGGGCTTAAATCCAGGGAATTTGGGGGTCAGGGGAGTACCGTATACGCGTCCTCGTGCTCCTCGAACCACGCACGGACACTGCGCGCTGTATGGCACGTAGCATTGTCCTGCTGGAAGATACCGTCGTCCTGAGAAAACACAATCTGCATGTAGGGGTGGACATGATCCTAAAGGACAGATGCGTACGGAGAATTAATTCAGATAAAATGAGACGACTTTGCAGTTCTGTTACGATGGTGTAATACCATGGCGCCACCATCGGTTGTGTTCGATGTGAGAGCCACGTTGTTGGACTGGCACCGTAATTTCCACTGAAGTAGGCTGAGTTTGAGGGACTCCATGGGAAGTTAGTTACACACCTGCTGACACACTTTCCATATCCCATCAACGGTTCTTGGTCGGCGAGCCGTCGTTTCAGGAGACCAAAACCACAGATATCCATCAGTGATACGTCAGGAGATTTTACAGGCACATGAGAGAAAGGAATAACTCGTATGCCCGTCTCCTGCTCCATCTTCCTGTAGTAAGCCACAGATGACTTGGCAGTGTAGCTTGATGCCTTGTCCATGTGGATCCAAACTTTTGAATGCTCACCAGGGTACAGACGTGGGATATCCTGCCGATATAGGTGGTCCATTACGTACATTACTCTGGAAGTAAGCTGCACTAATTTTGCAGTTTCCAGGAACTCGACGAATCGTGAGCAGTCCACGTGAGCAATATCCGGCAACCATTATGAAGCCCTTTGAAAACTTTTCTTTGCACCTTCGGACAAAATCGGACCTGGCCTTGTCCCCTCTTTCGCGATAGTAAATTGCCCTGGGTTTGTTACTGTCATCGAGGTACACCCAAGCTTCATCCAAGGAGACAACCCACTTCCATCGGTCACCTGCAAGATGGTTTTCATACAGTTTTCTGGCGTTGATGAATCGTTCCCTCACGTGCCTGGCCGACAGTCCGTGACTGCGCGCTTTATGACGTCGCTCCAGCCCAAGATTGTCATAATAATTTATGGAGACTGTTGCCTGTGAAATACCTTTCCTTTGGGCTAGACTTCTCTGTGTAGGGGGATTTTCTTTCAGCACTTCAGACCGGATTTCTCGCGCAACCTGAGCTGGGCGTGTTGGCTGGAGCTTGTTTCTGGTCTGCTTCTCTGCTCGTCCACGTTCATTAGATGATCGCAATTTGTTCTTTTTGATTATTCGACCCACAGTAGCTTTGGATACCACAATACCATTTCGTTTGCATGATTCCACAATGCACGAAAGACTGAAGTTAGCGTCGGAAAGGCCAAACATATACCCTTTCCAAAAAGCTGTGATTTTGGAAGCCATGTTTCAGCACGAAATGTCCCAAACAACAGCAACAAGTGTATACAAAGCTACTCCCCATGAATAATGTATACAAATCACATTCCGTCAAGGTCATACGCGGCGTTTAAAGTCGTCTCATTTTATCTGAATCAACCCTCCGTATTTCCATTGATCCATGGTGCCGTCCACAATGATGAGTGCACCCAGGGAATGCCATGAAAACATTCCCAGACCATAACGCTGCCTCCTCCGGCCTGCCTGGACCCTTGCGACACGTGTTGCAGAGTGTTTTTCTGACGCTGAACGCCGTACACGTCATTGTCCATCTGTCAGATGGAGCATAAACCGTGATTGACCGGAAAAAGCCCCCTTTCGCCACTCCATTGGTGCAAGAACCAGCCGTCCTTCTGCGGAGCCTCATACGCAGCAGCGTTCGCAGAACTGTCGTTGAGGATACACGTTTGGCAGTCCCCTGGTTCATCTGGAAGGTCAGTTGGTCCACGGTTGCACGCCTGTTCGCTTGCACGCATCTCCGTAGTCGTCGTTCACCTCTGTCATTTATGGCCCGTGGTGCCCCACACATGGAACATTGCTGATTTTAGGTATTGCCAATCTGACGTGCACGGTACACTTTCATCACGGCGGCACGCGAAGAGTTCACAAACTTGCCGTTTCGGAAACACTGCCACCCTTGGCTTGGAAGCCGATGATCATGCCTTTTTGGTGGTCGGATGATCATGCTACGGTTCGCCATGACTCCAACAATTGCAATGTTTTCTGCTTCCCTCTGACACCCTTCCTATAACCCCCCCACGTCTGCTATAGGTATGTACCTTCTGGAGGTAACGTCTTATGTTGAACGTAGGGGGTGGTCACATTTATATGACTGGACTGTGTATATCTATCTATTATATTTATGGTTATAAAAATGTTAAGTAGGTATAGATGTAAAGTGCCCCTGCTGCTTGTGCGATTCGGCTGAAATTTGATATCTAAATACAAATTTTGGTTATAAAGGGGGCTTATACGAATTTTTATTTGTCTAGCTTTATTTAAAGCCCTAGATTATATGAAGAAACGTGATTGTGTTTACTCTCTTTTTCATGGCAGCGTGCCAAAAGCCCATGGGACACCTATTCATTATCGTGTAGGGCCTCCTTTTGCCCGAAGGTCCGCAACTCGACGTGGCATTGACTCTACAAGTCGCCGTAAGTTCTCTGAAGAGATGGTCAGTATATACAGTCTCGATAGCCACCCATAATTGGGTCATTGGGTCATTGGGTATATACAGTCTCGATAGCCATCCATTGCAGGCTCTTGTGCACAAATGGATCGTTCGATAATATTCCAAATACGTTTGATGGGTTTCATATCTAGCAATCTATACTGTTTTGCAGTGAAATTGCCCCAACAACAAGGAGTTATCCGACCTTATTCATATTTAGCGGAGGGGGAGGTTCGTCTACCTCCGACTAGTAAATGATTAGATACAGGACATAATCACTTGGGTTGATACAGGTGTACGGGTGCCTGTATAGGCTCATAAGTTTGCACATGTGGGAGATGTTCCATGCAGTAGGGAGGAAGCAACTGTCTCGTAACCGTACAGTACTCTAATCCGCACAACGGTGTCAATGCCGCGACGACGAAGACAACCGTTCACGCAATTAACGGACTTTGAACGAGGTCGGATTATTGGCCTCTTCGAGGCTGGATGGTCAACCAGACGGATTGCTGTCCTTGTGTCGCGGGACGTACGGGCGGTAGGAGGATGTTGGAGGCAATGGCAAGAGGAAGGCACACAAGCCAGAAGACAAGGCTCTGGTGCCCGAAGAAGCACGCCAGCTCGTACCGATAGGCGGATACTGGAACACCGCTAGCGGACAGAACTTTCACTCTGCGGTAACTGCGCGACAACATCACTATTCCTGGTACTGCTCCAGTTTCAATAGCGACAATAGCAATGACAATAGCAATATTTGCCAGGCGTCCATTTGAGACCTGAGCACCGCGCGATACGATGCAATGGTGTCGTGAACGAGTGGGCTGGCGAATGGAATGGCTCCCGGTGGTCTTCAGCGAAGAATCCCGCTTTTGTTTGGACACCTACGACAGATGCGGACGGGTGTGGCGCAGACCATTGGAACGTGCAAATGAACAATGCATCCGGTAGCGCCATCGTGGAACAACACCCGGGATCATGGTCTGGGGTGCCATCGACTACGATACCAGAACGCCTTTAGTCATTATCCAAGGCACCCTGACAGCAGCACGGTACTTTACAGAGATTCTGCAGCCCGTATCACTGCCCTTTCTGCAAACTATATCCGGCACAGTCTTTCATGATGATAACGCCAAACCCCACACGGCAAACATGAGCATGGCAGATCTGCAAGATGTCAACTGCCTGCCATGACCAGCGAGTTCCCCAGACATGTGGGGCATGGTGGGACCTCGTTAACGATCACGCTGCAATCGCCATGAACTGACACAGCAGTTTCACCAGGCCTGGGCAGACGTATCCCAAGATGAAATTCGCCACCTGTATGATAACGTACACCTGCGGCTGGAACAATGCATCGCCGCTAGAGGTGGTGCCACAACCTACTGACGCCGCCTACCATTGGGACACCCTGTACAAACGAGTGCACGTCTTGGCTCCATAATGTAATAAAGGTGTGTTCAGATGTATCCCTTGCTGTATAACCTACTTTTGGCTCATTCGGATAACTCCTTGTAGTTGGGGCAATTTCATTGCAAAGCAGTGTAGATGACCAATTCATAAGTGAAAATTGTTCAGAATGCTCCTCAAACCAATAGTGATTTATTTGGACCGGTGTTATGGCATAATGCCCTCCTGGAACATTTCATCTTTATTAGAGAGTATGAAGGCCATAAAAAAGCTGCAAATGGTCATCAAGCAGCTTACCATAACGACTCCAAGTCAATAATAAGTCCAAATTGAACAGAAGACCCAAAACTTGCCATGTAAACACGCCCCATACCGTGATGGACCCATCACCAGCTTGCACAGTGCCTTCCTGACATCTTCGGTCAATCTCCTCATGGGGTCTGCACTAAAATCTACCGTGAGATTGCACCAATTTGAATAGTGACTCACCGGACCAAGCTATGCGTTTCCAGTCATCGAAAGTCTAATGAATATGTACACGAGCTCAGGCTAGGCGCAGCCTTCGATGGTTTGCTGGGAGTTAAGATAGTCTTGTCGGTCGTCTGTTGTCATATCCCTTCAGTACCAAATTTCGCTATACTGATCTCACATGCCCATATTCAGAATGAGCGCTCTTGCTCTTACTTGCATGAGTGTAAGCAAGAGGAATACTAAGAGCATCTGCTCCTGCGCTTATTCAGTATGCTTACTTAAACAATCACTCTTTTGAGCGTTGAGTAGTAGCAAGAGCAAATGCACTGAGCGAAGAGAAATCATGGTGGAAGTATCCGATAAACACGTTTGATTTCATGATAACAGTTCGTCTGCCAGTAATTGTCATGTGCCAATGCAGTGGAAACTTAAAAAACATGAACACAAGAAGTGAGGGGACAAGTAATTTTCAAATTATTTTTATAAATACTTATAGGATTATGGCTCCTGACCATCGACATACAGTCAGTACGAACTAATTACTTCGTCAAATAAATGAAGCAAAGTAATTAATTGAAGTCGACACAATAACTGCAGAGAAATGCCGACTAGACGTTGAAATTAAGCTCAAACATATATAAAACATATAAATAACTCAATAGAGAGAATAGACTTACCTTAAAAATTCTGTGGATACTAGAATACATAAGAGATGAAGAAAGGAAACTCCACTTGTCCACAAACATATAATGCTGGTATATAGTTGGTTTTCCTGAATATTCCGAAGTTGAGTTTCCCATCATCTCTCCGTATCACTAGGTCCAAGAATGGTAAGGAACAGTCTTTCTCTCTCTCAACCGTGAAGTTGATGGAGGGGGATAAATTGTTGAGTCCCTCAACTAATAGATCAAGTTTTTGGATCTCGCATATGGCAAATTTATCGTCCACATATCGATACCAAGTTTGGGGGAAATAAGGCAAATATGGCAAATATGTTTGTGGACAAGTGGAGTTTCCTTTCTTCATCTCTTATGTGTTAAATATATAAAACACTTTAAAGACTCAAAGTTCCACACATTAGCTGAATTAGAACGCCGTGTTGGCATTGGAAATAATCTTCGGATATTTTAAAACCACCAGAGTTAATCCAGTTAGCACAAGTTTGAATATGGATAAATTAGTCACTTAAAGATTCGAACTAAAGTGCACCAATAATACGCCCTTAATGCAAATTATGTCTAAATACAAATATTCAATTAAATCACTACTCTAGGCCTTATAAAGTCCAAATCCGACACGATAAAAGTATACGTTAGCTGCTCACGATAATTCAATTTATCAGTAGCGTAATGGAAACTGTCCAGATTCCATTAAGTAGTTAAACTATTATTTATTTATGTTAACAGTTCCTGATAAGTTAGCTTGCTTCTAACTAATATATTTATAGTCCAACATCCAATATGCAATTAGATTAAACTTTGGAAAATTTACGCCTTAAGAGAAAATTCCTGGGTGCAATAACCCTTCTCTTAATATTAGTATGTTAATGAAGAGAAGATAACTCATTTACAGCTAATTTCATGAGATATAATCAGATGAGAAATTGCGGATATTCCTGAAGCATGGACATCGAGAAGATTTTCAATATTAATTCTGCGTTCAAGAAGCTGAAACTCCTCACTCGAAAGGTTGATTGATTGATTGATTGATTTTCAGCCTGCATCTCCCCTTTTATCCAGGAGACTAGCTGTTTGGGATGAAAGGATGATGATGAAATAGACAAACACAAACATCCATGCCTTCGGCGGGATTCGAACCCGCGACTCGCTGGTTACGAGAGCGGCAAGACCTGCGCCTCAACACTCTCGGCCACCGAGCCGGCCACTCGACAGGTTAATCACGCACACCGGTGAGTTGCTAACAGGAAGGCAAGCGTGGGGTTAAAAAGTAGAATATGAAAAGTGGTGATATACGTAGGTTAACAGTGGAGATAAAATATTTTGAAGCCCGTATTCAGAACTGAGCGCTCATGCTCACACTCTTGTTCTAAGGTAAGCAGGAGTAGTTGTAAGAGTGTGAGCAAGAGCATGAGCGTGAGCAAGAGGATGAGCGTAAGTACAATTCAGAGTGCGTGCTTCACAGATTTATCCTAAGTCCTTGCTCCACTTTTGAGCATAATTGAGTGCGAGTGATGAGTAAGATTGGGAGATTCGCTGAATGCTCAATTTGACGATGCCATTAAGCTTCACGCCGTGCATTTAATGGATACACTCGTTAAAGAGAAGTAAGAAATGAACAGTTACAGCTTTTTGCGAATGCTAAAATGTATTCTTTTTAAATAAAAAATACAAGCAGTGAAATTAAATATGTAGTTTGCTGAAGTAAAAAGACAATTGCAAAATCAAAAAAAATTTTTTTTTGAAATATAAAAAGCAGCTTGTGGAATTTTCAAATTTAATTGAGTAAGCAAAAATTGTGCTACCATTTTTGGTGGTCGATTTAAGTGAAGATATTGAAATATAAAATATTTCGAAAACTACGCATTGGATCAAAAAAGGTTTGGAATTAAATTTGTTTATACCTTATAATTTAGTTATACACATATAAATGATCTCATTCTCACAAACGGGTATGGTGAAATCTGAATGAGCATGTGCTTAACCACTGGACCAGCCGCTCCACTGATTGCCGACGTTACGTAGACATGGCAAGAATGAATCACGATTTAGACGGAGCTCTTATATTGTATCGTTCAAATGGAAATAAAACTTTGATCATTTTTTCTTTCTATTGGTTTAATTCAATTCCTTTGTCATACGTATTTTATCGACAATAGATTTTTAAAAATGTAACATTATTTTTGAATAACTTAATATAGTAAAATAGCCATTAAATCTGTGAATTAATAGTAACAAACATTCGTTTACGTGAAGTTGTATAATTTATTTCATATTATTTAATGTAAATTAAATCACTAACTCTGTATTAAGTTATCTATCAAAAGCGGACGTTTCATCTAA
>JAHWFO010023243.1:0-14430 GCA_023313115.1 Rhysida immarginata | reverse complement strand
GGCACGTACTACTAAACCAATAACCATTATCATTTTTTACCTGTTATATTAACTCACTACTGGTTGTTACGAGTTGTTTGATATACTTCATGACGTATCATAGCATTGAAAATTCCAATAGTACGATATGGCAATATATGGCAGAATTAGGGCACGTAATACTAAACCAATAATCATTGTTATTTACGCGTTATATTCACTCGTTACATGTTACATGTTGTTTGATATATTACATGCCATATATTAGCATTGATATTTCTAATGGTACTGTATGGTTTCATATGGCACCATTAGGTCACGTGCAATTAACCAAACTGTCTATCATTATTTACTCGTTATTTTCACTCATGACACGTTGTTACAATTTGTTTGATATCTTACATTCCAAATATTAGCATTGAATGTTCCAATGGTAACACATGGTATCATATGGCACCATTAAGGCACGTGCTACTAATCCTATAAACATTACCATTATTTACTCGTTATATTCACTCATTACATGTTGTTAAATGTTTTTTGATATATTACATGCCATATGTTATCATTGAAAAGTTTGTGGTATCATATGGCATCATACGGCACCATCAGCGCACGTGCTATGAAATTAGTAACCATTATCATTATTTACTCGTTATATTCACTCATTGCATGTTGTTACGAGTTTTTTTATATATTACATGCAATATGTTTTCACTGAACTTTTCGGTGGTATCATATTGTATCATAAAGAACCATTAGGGCACGTTGGTACTAAACCAATAACTATTAACGTTATTTATTCGTTATGTTCACTCATTTCATTTTTTTACAACTTGTTTGATATATCACGTGGCATTTCTTAGCTTTGAAAATTCCAGAGATACGATATGGCATTATGTGGCACCATTATGGCCCATGCTACTAAACGAATAACCATAATCATTATTTACTTGTTATATTCACTTATTACATGTTGTTACGAGTAGTTTGATATATTACATGCCATATATTAGAATTGAATTTTCCAATGCTACCTTATGGTATCACGTGGTACCATTAGGGCACGTGCTACTTATTTAATAACCATTATCATTATTTACTCGTTGTTATTCACGCATGTCACGTTGTTACGAGTTATTTGATATATAACATGCTATAAATTAGCATTGGAAGTTCGAATGGTACCATACGATGTCATAGGGCATCATTAGGGAACGTGCTACTAAACCAATAACTATTATCAATAGTTTCTTGTAATATTCAATCAGGGTACGTGTTACGTGTTGTTTGATATATTACATGCCAGATCATATCATTGAAAGTTGTAAAGGTAAGATATGGCATTATTAGGGTATGTGCAACTAAACCAACAACCATTATTATTATATTCACTCATTACATGTAACGTCTTTTTTGTATATTACAGGCAATATCTTAGCATTAAACATACAGCTGGAACCATCTGGTAACATACAGCATAATTAGGGCACGTGCTACCTGCTAACCATTATCATTATTCGCTCGTTATAATCCCTCATTACATGGTGTTATGAGTTGTTTGATATATTTCATGCCGTATCTTAGCATTGAAAGGTCCAATGGTAAGATACTGCATCTTATGGCACAATTAGAGCACCAGCTACTAAACCAATAACCACTACCATTATTTTCTCATTATATTCACTTATGGCACATTGTTATGAGGTGTTTGATATATTACATGCCATGTTTTAGCATTGAAAGTTCAATTGGTACCATATGGCATTCTATGGCAACATTAGGGTACATGCTACTAAAACAATAACCACTATTATTATTTACTCGTCATATTCACTCATTACGTTTTGTTTCAACTTGTTTGATATATCACAAGCCATATTTTTAGCAGTGAAATTTCCAAAGGTACTATATGGCTCATACTACTAATATAATAATCATTATCAATAGTTTCTCGTTATATTATATGTGGCACCATTGGGGCACGTGCTAGTAAACCAATAGCCACTATCATAATTTACTCGTTTAATTCATTCATGGCACGTTTTTACAAGATGTTTGATATATTACATGATATATCTTAGCATTGAAATTTCCAATGGAACCATCTTGTATCATACGGTACTATTAGGACACGTGCTATGTGATAACCCTTATCATTATTTACTCGTTATTTTTACTCATTACATGTTGTCACGAGTTGTTTGATATATTTCATGCCGTATCTTGGCATTGAAAGTTCTAATGGTAACATATGGCTGCATATACACCATGAGGGCACGTACAAACCAATAACCATTTTAACTATTTTCTCGTTATATTCACTCATGGCACGTTGCCACGAGATCTTTAGTACAATACATGCCATATCTTAGCCTTGAAAACTCCAATGATACAATATGGCAACATGTAGCACCATTAGGGCAGGTGCTACTAAACCAAAAACCTTATCATTCTTTACTCGATATATTCACGCATGGCACGTTGTTACGAGTTGTTTGATAAATAACATGCCATAAGTTAGCATTGGAAGTTCTAATGGTACCATATGGTATTATATGGCCCTATTTCGGCACGTGCTGCTAAACCAATAAAAATGATTATTATTTACTCGTTATATTCACTTATTAATGGTTGTTACGAGTTTTTTACATATTACATGCCATAAGTTAGCATTGAAAGTTCCAATGGTGCAATATAATTTCATAGGGCAACATTAGGGCACGTGCTACTAAACCAGTAACCTTTATCATTATTTACTCGATATATTCACTCATGGCACGTTGTTACGAGTTGTTTATAAATGACATGCCAGAAATTAGTATTGGAAGTTCGAATGGTACCATATGGTATCATATGGCATCTTTAGGGCACGTGCTACTAAATCAATAACCATGATTATTATTTACTCGTTTTATTAACTCATTATTTGTTGTTACGTGTTGTTTTTATCTTACATGCTTTATCTTAGCATTGAGTTTTCCAATGCTACCATCTGGTATCACTTGGTACCATTAGGGCGCGTGCTAATAAACCAATTCCCAAAGTCATTGTTTACTCGTTATATTCATTCATGACATGTTGTAATGAGTTGTTTGATATATTACCTGCCATATCTAAGCATTGGAAGTTCTAATGGAACCATCTTGTATCATACAGCACCATTAGGGCACGTGGTACGTGATAACCATTATCATTATTTACACATTATATTCGCTCATTACCTGTAATTACCAGTTGTTTGATATATTTCATGACGTATCTTAATATTGAATGTTCCAATGGTAACATATGGCATAATACGGCACCGTTATGGCACATGCTACTGAACCAAAAACCACGATCATTATTATTTACTCGTTATATTGACTGATAGAAGGTTGTTACGAGTTGTTTAATATATTACTAGTCGTATCTTGGCATTGAAAGTTCCTATGGTACCATGTAGTATAATTAGTCACAATTACGGCACGTGTTGCTAAACCAACAGTCATGATTATTATTTACTCGGTATGTTCACTCATTTCATTTTGTTACAAATTGTTTGATATACCACATGCCATATTATATCATTGATAAGTCCAATGGTACGATATGACATTATGTGGCAGAATTTGGGCACGTATTACTAAACCAATAACCATTATTATTATTATTTACACGTTGTGTTCACTCAATACATGTTGTTACGTGTTGTTTGTATATTACATGCTATATCCTAGCATTGTATTTACCAATGCTCCCATATGGTATGATATGTTACCATTAGGGCACGTGGTATTAAAACGATTTTCATTATTTACTCGTTATATTAACGCATGTAACGTTGATACGAGTTGTTTGGTATTTAACATGCCTTAAATTAGCATTGGAAGCTCGAATGATGCCATATGGTATCATATGGCAACATTAGGGCACGTGCTACTAAACCAATAACCATTATCAATAGGTTCTCGTTATATTCACTCAGGGCACTTTCTTACGTGTTGTTTGATATATTACATGGCAAGTTCCATTGAAAGTTCCATTGATACCATATGGTATAATATGGCAATATTTCGTCACGTGCTGCTAAACCAATAATCATGATTATTTTTTGCTCGTTATATTCACTCATTATTTTGTTGTTACCAGTTCTTTGATATATTACATGCCACATGAAAGTTGTAATTGTAACATATGCAACATATAGCAATATTAGGGTACGTGCTACAAAAGCAATAACTCGTTATTATTATTTACTCGTTATATTCACTCATTTCATTTTGTAACTAATTGTTTGATATACCACATGCCATATCATAGCATTGAAAATTCTAATAGCACGATATGGCATTATATGGCAGAATTAGGGCGCGTATTACTAAACCAATAATCATCGTTATTTACTCGTTATATTCACTCATTACATGTTACATGTTGTTTGTATATTACAGGCAATATCTTAGCATTGAATTTTCTCGTTAGCATGATTATTATTTGCTCGTTAGATTCACTCATTTATGGTTGGTTCGAGTTGAATATATATTACATGCTTTATATTAGCATTGAAAATTCCAATAGAACCAACTGGTTTCATATTGCACCACTATTGCACCTGCTACTAAACCAATAACCACTATCATAATTTGCTCGTGTAAATCACTCATGGGACGTTGTTACGAGTTGTTTGATATAATACATGCTCTACCGTAGCATTAAAAGTTCCAATGACACCATATGGTATCATATGGCATCATTAGGGCACCTGCTACAAAACCAATAACCAGTATCATAATTAACTCGTTAAAATCACTCGTGGGACGTTGTTACGAGGAGTTTGATATATTACATCCCATATCTTAGCATTGAAAGTTTCAGTTGTACCATATGGATTCATATGGCACCATTAAGGCACATGCTTGTAAGAAATAACCATTATCATTAATAACTCGTTATATTCACTCGTGGCACGATGTTACGAATTGTTTGAAATATTAAATGCAATGTGTTATCATTGAAATTTCCCGTGGTATCATACGGTGTCATATATCACCATTACAGCACGTGCTACTAAAAAAGTAACCATTACCGTTGTGTTCACTCAATATATGTTGTTACGTATTGTTTGTATATTTCATGCTATTTCTTAGCACTGAATTTTACAACGCTACCATATGGTATCACATGGTCAAATTAGGGCCCGTGCCACTAAACAAATAACTATTATCATTATTTCCTCGTTATATTCACGCAAAGCACGTTGTTACGAGTTTTTTAATATATAACATGCCATATATAAGCATTGCAAGTTCCAAAGGTACCATATTTTATCATATAGCACTAAATCAATAACCATTATCGTAATTTACTTGTTGTATTCACTCAGTACATGTTGTTACGTATTGTTTGTATATTTCATGCTATATCTTAGCATTGGATTTTACAACGCTACCATATGGTATCACATGGTAATATTAGGGCCCGTGCTACTAAACCAATACCCACTATCATTGTTTACTCGTTATATTCATTCATGGCATCTTGTAACGAGTTGTCTGATATATTATATGGCATAAGTTAGCATTGAAATTTCGAATGGTGCCATGTGGTATCATATGGCAATATTAGGGTACATGCTACAAAACCAATTCCCACTATCATTACTTACTCGTTATATTCACTCATTTCATTTTGTTACAAATTGTTTGATATACCACATGCCACATAATAACATGTACGATGTGGCATTATGTGGCAGAAATTGGGCACGTATTACTAAACCAATAACGACTATTATTATTTACTCGTTATGTTCACTAATTACATGTTGTTACGTTTTGTTTGTATTTTACATGCTATATCTTTTCCAATGCTTGAATTTTCCAATGCTTCCATACGGTATCACATGTTACCATTAGGGCACGTGCTATTAAAACAATTCCATTATCATTATTTACTCGTTATATTCACGCATGGCACGTTTTTACGAGTTGTTTCATATATAAACATGCCATAAATTGGCATTGGAAGTTCGAATGGGACTATATGGTACTATATGGTATCATATGCCATAAATTAGCATTCTAAGTACGAATGGTACTATGTGGTATGATATGGTACTACACCAATAACCATTATCAATAGTTTCCCGTTACATTCATTCAGGGCACGTTGTTACGTGTTGTTTCATATATTACATGCTATGTTTTAGCATCGAAAGTAACATTGATACCATATGGTATAATATGGCACTATTTTGGCACGCGCTGCTAAACCAATAATCATAATTATTATTTACTCGTTATATTCTCTCACTTCTGGTTGTTACGAGTTGATGACGTATATATTTCATGACGTATCTTAGCATTCAAAGTTCCAATGGTTCCATATGCTATCATATGGCGCCATTAGGGATCGTGCTACTAAACCAATAACCACTATGATTAGTTACTCGTTATATTCACTCGTTACATGTTGTTACGAGTTGTTTTATATATTTCCTGATGTATCTTCACCCTGAAAGTTCCAATGGTTCCATATGGCATCACATGGTACCGTTAGGGCACGTGCTATTAAAACAATTCCTACTATCATTATTTACTCGTTATATTCACGCATGGCACGTTGTTACGATTTGTTTGATGTACGTATAACATGCCATAAATTAGCATTGGAAGTTCGAATGGTACCATATGGTATCATATGGCATCTTTAGGGCACGTGCTACTAAATCAATAACCATTATTATTATTTACTCGTTATATTCCACATTTCAATTTGTTACAAAATTTTTGATATACTGCATGCCATATCATAGCATTGAATATTCCAGTGAGACCACCTGGTATCACATGGTACAATTAGGGCGCGTGATATTAAAACAATTCCCACTAACATTGTTTACTCGTTATATTCATTAATGACATGTTATAATGAGTTGTTTGATATATTACATGCCGTATCTAAGCATTGAAAGTTCCAATGGAATCATCTGGTATCATACGGCACCATAATGGCACGTGATACTAAACCTATAACCACTATCATTATTTACTCGTTATATATTGGCTGATAGGAGGTTGTTACAAGTGCTTAATATTTTACATGTCGTGTCTTAGCATTGAAGGTTCCTATGGTACCATATGGCATCATATTGAACCATTATGGCACGTGCAGCTAAACCAATAACAATTATCAATAGTTTCTCGTTATATTCATTCATGGCACGTTGTTACGAGTTGCTTGATATATTACATGCCTTGTTTTATCATCGAAAGTTCCATTGGTACCATATTGTATAATTTGTCACAATTATGGCACGTGCTGCTAAACCAACACTCATGATTATTATTTACTCGTTATATTCACTCATTACTAGTTGTTACGTGTTGTTTGTATCCTACATGTTTTATCTGAGCATTGAAAGCTCTAATGGAACCATCTGGTATCATACCGTTTGGGCACGTGCTACTTGATAACCATTATTATTATTTGCTCATTATATTCGCTCATTACCTGTAATTGCCAGTTGTTTGATATATTTCATGACGTATCTTAGCATTGAAAGTTCCAATGATACCATATGGTATAATATGGTAATATTTCAGCACGTGCTGCTAAAACAATAATCATGATTATTATTTACTCGATATATTCACTCATTATATGTTGTTACCAGTTGTTTGATATATTACACGCCAGATCTTAGCATTGAAAGTTGTAATGGTAAGATATGGCATCATATAGCAATATTAGGGTATGTGCAACTAAACCAACAATCATTAGTATTATTATAATTATTATTATTTACTCGTTATATTCACTCATTTGATTTTGTTACCATTGAAAATTCCAGTGGTAACATGGCATTATATGGCAGATTTAAGGCACATATTACTAAACCAATAATCATTATCTTTATTTACTCGTTATATTCACTCATTACATGTAACGTGTTGTTTGTATATTACAGGCAATATCTTAGCATTTAATTTTCCAATGCTACCAAAAGGTATCACATGGTACTATTCCGGCGCGTGCTAATATACCAATTCCCACTCTCATTGTTTACTCGTTATATTCTTTCTCGAAATGCAATGAGTTGTTTGATATATTACATGCCATATCTAAGCATTGAAAGTTCAATTGGAACCATCTGCTATATATATTGGAACAACATTTTCTATATATCACATGGCATATCTTATCTTTAAAAATACCATGGCATTTATATGGCACCTTTATGGCCCGTGCTACTAAACGAATAACGATTATCATTATTCACTAGTTATTTTTACTAGTTATATTCACTTATTACATGTTGTTACGAGTAGTTTGATATATTACATGCCATATATTAGCATTGAAAATTCCAAAGATACCTTATGGTATCATATATCACCGTTAGGGCATCTGCTACGAAATTAACAAACATTGCATGTTGTTACGAGTTGTTTGATATATTACATGCAGTATGTTATCATTGAAATTTCCACGGGTATCATATGGTATCATATAGCACCAATAGGGGACCTGCTGATAAACCAATAGCCATTAACGTTATTTACTTGTTATATGAACTCAATTCATTTTTTTACAAATTGTTTGATATATACCATATCATAGCATTGAAAATTCCAAAGATACGATATATCATCATATAGCAACATTAAGGCAAGTATTACTAAACCAATCACCATTATCTTTATTTACTCGTTATATTCACTCATTAGATGTTGTTACATATTGTTTGTATATTACATGATATATATTAGAATTGAATTTTCCAATGCTACCTTATTGTATCACGTGGTCCCATTAGGGCACGTGCTACTAAACCAATAAACATTATCATTATTAACTTGTTATATTCACTCATGGCATGTTATTACCAGTTGTTTGATATATTGCATACCATATCTTAGCATTGAAAGTTCTAATGGTAACATATGGCATCATATGGCAATATTAGGGTACGTGCTACTAAACCAATAACCATTATCAATAGTTTCTCGTAATATTCACTCAGGGAACGTTGTTACGTGTTGTTTGATATATTACATGACATGTTTTAGCAATGAAAGTTCCATTGATACAATATAGTATAATATGGCAGTATTTCGGCACGAGCTACTAAACTAATAATCATGATTATTATTTACTCGTTATATTCACTCATTATATGTTGCTACCAGTAGTTTGATATATTACATGCCCGATCTTAGCATTGAAAGTTGTAATGATAAGACATGGCATCATATAGCAATATCAGGGTATGTGCAACTAAACCAACAACCATTAGTATTATTATTATTATTATTTACCCGTTATATTCACTCATTTGATTTTGTTACTAAGTGTTTAATATACAACATGCCATATCATAGCATTGAAAACTCCAACGGTAACATATGGCATTATATGGCAGATTTAGGGCACGTATTACGAAACCAATAATGATTATCGTTATCTACTCGTTATATTCACTCATTGCATGTAACGTGTTTTTGTATATTACAGGCAATATCTTAGCATTTAATTTTCCAATGCTACCATAAGGTATCACATGGTACCATTTTGGCGCGTGCTAATATACCAATTCCCACTCTGATTGTTTACTCGTTATATTCTTTCTCGAAATGCAATGAGTTGTTTGATATATTACATGCCATATCTAAGCTTTGAAAGTTCAATTGGAACCATCTGCTATCATACAGCATAATTAGGGCACGTGCTACCTGATAACCATTATCATTATTTACTCATTATATTCACTCATTACATGTTGTTACGAGTTGTTTAATTTATTTCATGACGTATCTTAGCATTGAAAGTTTCATTAGTTCCATATAGCATCACATGGCACCAGTAGGGCACGTGCTACTTAACCGACAACCACTATCCTAATTTACTCGTTTAATTCACTCAAGGGACGTTGTTATGATTGTGTGATATATTACATGACATATCTTAGCATTGAAAATTCCAATGGAACCATCTGGTATCATACGGTACCATTAGGGCACGTGCTACATGATAACCATTATCATTATTTACTCATTATATTCGCTCATTACATGTAATGGCCAGTTGTTTGCTATATTTTATGACCTATCTTAGCATTGAAAGTTCCAAAGGTAACATATGGCATCATACGGCATCGTTATGGCACGTGCTACTAAACCAACAACCACTTTCATTATTACTCGTTATGTTGACTCATTACATGTTGTAACGAGTTGTTTGATATATTTCATGACGTATCTTAGTATTGAAAGTTCCAATGGTTACACATGGCATCATTAAGTACCATTAGGGCATATGCTACTAAACTGATAACGACTATCTTTATTTACTCGTTATATTGATTAACCTTCTTCCCCATGACGGGGTACCCAGGTGTGATTTTCGTGTTTAACATAAAAATTATCTATCAATCATTCGTATTTTCCCCGTGGTATTTTTTGACATCTTTAAGTTGGTAATCCTATACAGTTTTAAGAAAAAATAATTGTAAAAAAAGTTTGTGTAATTTCAAAAAAGATTTTGAAAGTCTTTTACACTTTACATCCATGATAAGGGCACCCGGGTACCCCTATAACTATTACCCAAGAAAACGATATAAAAACGATATAAAAAAGAATGAACACACTTTAAATGAATTTTAATTACAAAAACAATTCTAAGATAATTACAATATCAATCAGTAAAAACATCAGTTCAAAAGGTTACACATTTGCAGAACAAGCATAACATTGTGATTGTTTTCGTATGCTCATCACAAACTGGGCGATGACAATTGATGTCTTCTGAGCAAGAATGGTGAACCCCTGCTCTAATGAGAATCCCAAGATAACTATCGACTTCTTCGTCTTTCAACTCCTTCCAAACTTTGGGTGGGCTGATTGGATTTTCTGCATTCCACTGAGAATATACAGATTTGGCTTTCCTGTTTGTTTCCCTGATTATGATATTCCACATAATGTTATCAAAAATGCACTTGAAGGTTTCAAGAACTGAAAGGAATTGAGCTTTTTTTACAGGTCCTGATTTTTGGTAAAATGTTTTGCTGTGGTGTTTGAGTACTTACAGGACTTGTCAGATTCCATGCAGTTCCATCCTTGCCATACAGCATCTGCTGATCGGGAATACTTTCTTCATTGGAACTTTCAGAACAGTTATCTTTTTCTATTTGGGCATTATGATCAGCATTGACGTCTTCTATATCAGATTCTTCATCTTGAAGAGCTTGATTGTTTTTTGGTGGAACGCTGAGATCATCAGGGAAGTTGGAGCAATACAACTCATTATCACTTTCTGAATCATCAATGAAATTAACCAGATATGATTGTTGTTGCTCAAAACTCATTCTACAACAAGATGAATTAGGCATTATAGTAAGTGCATATTACTCAAAACTCATTGAATTCAAAAGTGTAGGCATATTAGTAAGTGCATCATCTTACCGACTAAATACTTCCAATGAGAATGCTTGATCGCTTTTTGCCATTTTTATGTTGTGCTAGTATAAAACTAACTAGTTCCAGTATAGAAAGCGTCCAGTGAATACCAGAAAATAAAACTAACACGAAAATTAAAACTAACAGTTTTCAGAAAAAACAAAACTGAAAATTTTTACTGAAATAAAAAAAAAATTATAATTTTGGCTATTGATTTTTTCATAATTCTTTTTGTTTGACCGATATAATGATTATTGATAAATTATGAAAAAAAGAATTGATGAACACAAAAATGATATTAAAAATGTAATGAAAATAATCAATTATATCTACATAAGAAAAACAAAAATCATGAAATTGATTGGGAAAATACAAAAATTTTAGGAAATGAAGAACATTGGCAAAAAAGATTAATTAAAGAAAGTTACTATACAACCAAAAAAAATTGTCTAGCCCATCAATCATATAAATTAGATAAAAAATGGGAAATATTGTAATAAAAACTTTAAACCTTATAATAAATCTTTTTAATTATTATCTTTTCACTTATTAATTAAAAATTTGTTAATTATATTCTTATATTTTTTATATTTTGTAAATATAATCATAATCAATTAATTATAAAATTTGTAAATATACCTTTAATCAATTATAAATAACAATTTACAAAAATTCTTTGATTATAATAATTTAAAATGATCAAACTAAAGATGTAAACAATCAATTGATGTAATAATACCTTCAACAATGTATCTATTTAAACTTATCTTTTACTGAGAGAAGAATTCAGTTATACTTTCAAAAAATTTTTATACCTGAAGAAGGTCTTTGTAAATAAAATGACCGAAAGGCCTCGTATTATTTATTCCCTTTGTTATTTTGTGATGTCTTTTTACTATTCTCTTTTTAACTATTATACAACAATTATTTTCCTTCTTTTATATTGACTTATTACTGATTGTTACGTGTTGATTAATATATTACTAGTCGTATCATATGGAATCATGTTGAACCATTATGGGACATGCTGCTAAGCCAATAACCATTATCAATTCATTCATGGCACGTTGTTACGAGTTGTTTGATATTTTACATACCATGTTTTAGCATCGAAAGTTCCATTGGTACCATCTGGTATAATAAGTCACAATTACGGAACGTGCTGCTAAACCAACAGTCATGATTATTATTTACTCGTTGTATTCACTTATTACTGGTTCTTACGAGTTGTTGATATATTACAAGCCATGTATTAGCATTGAAATTTCCAATGGTACAATATATTTTCATATGGCACCATTGGGGCACGTGCTAGTAAACCAATAACCACTATCATAATTTGCTCGTTTAATTCACTCAAGGGACGTTGTTATGAGTTGTTTGATATATAACATGGCATATCTTAGTCTTGAAAATTCCAATAGTACCATATGGCCACATATAGCACCATTAGAATACGTTCTACTAAAGCAATAACCGTTATCATTATTTACTCGATATATTCACGATGGCACGTTGTTTCGAGTTGTTTGATATATAACATGCCATAAAATAGCATTGGAAGTTCCAATTGTACCATATGGTATAATATGGCACAATTTCGGCACTTGCTACTAAACCAGTAACCATTATCGTTATTTATTCGATATATTCACGAGTTGTTACGAGTTGTTTGATTTACACAATGCCAGAAATTAGCATTGAATATTCCAATGGAACAGTATGGTTTCATATGGCACCATTTGGGCACGTGCTACTCAACCAATAAATATTATCATTATTACTCGTTATATTCACTCAATTCATTTGTTACAACATTTTCTATATATCACAAGGCATATCTTATCTTTAAAAATACCAAACATACGATATGGCATTATATGGCACATTTATGGCCCATGCTACTAAACGAATAACGATTATCATTATTCACTAGTTATTATTACCAGTTATATTCACTTATTACATGTTGTTACGAGTAGTTTGATATATTACATGCCATATATTAGCATTGAAAATTCCAAAGATACCCTATGGTATCATATATCACCGTTAGGGCATATGCTACGAAATTAACAAACATTGCATGTTGTTACGAGTTGTTTGATATATTACATGCAGTATGTTATCATTGAAATTTCCCCGGGTATCATATTGTATCATATAGCACCTATAGGGGACCTGCTAATAAACCAATAGCCATTAACGTTATTTACTTGTTATATGAACTCAATTAATTTTTTTACAACTTGTTTGATATATACCATATCTTAGCATTGAAAATTCCAAAGATACGATATATCATCACATAGCAATATTAAGGCAAGTATTACTAAACCAATAACCATTATCTTTATTTACTCGTTATATTCACTCATTAGATGTTGTTACATATTGTTTGTATATTACATGATATATATTAGAATTGAATTTTCCAATGCTACCTTATTGTATCTCCTGGTCCCATTAGGGCACGTGCTGCTAAACCAATTAACATTATCATTATTAACTTGTTATATTCACTCATGGCATGTTATTACCAGTTGTTTGATATATTACATACCATATCTTAGCATTGAAAGTTCTAATGGTAACATATGGCATCATATGGCAATATTAGGGTACGTGCTACTAAACCAATAACCATTATCAATAGTTTCTCGTAATATTCACTCAGGGAACGTTGTTACGCGTGGTTTGATATATTACATGACATGTTTTAGCAATGAAAGTTCCATTGATACCATATAGCATAATATGGCAGTATTTCGGCACGTGCTACTAAACCAATAATCATGATTATTATTTACTCGTTATATTCACTCATTATATGTTGTTACCAGTTGTTTGATATATTACATGCCCGATCTTAGCATTGAAAGTTGTAATGGTAAGACATGGCATCATATAGCAATATCAGGGTATGTGCAACTAAACCAACAACGAATAGTATTATTATTATCATCATTGTTTGGGGAAACCAAACTCGGATCAAGTCCGGAAGCCAATC
>JAHWFO010023238.1:0-14047 GCA_023313115.1 Rhysida immarginata | reverse complement strand
AATATGTCACTAAATTTATTGTACATAATTTTGAAACACCCTGTATAGCTATAGAGGAGTACGGGAATCCCAGCGGGGCTAAACGGAACGGATGCCTTTTGCGGTAACGAAGAAACGGGAACCATTTTAGAACGTATGCATCGCCAATGAATAAGAAAGATGCAGGTACGATTACATATTGAGATGTTTCGTTGCATATTGTAATTGTATGATTGAATATTATGAGTTGTCTCTGGTATTGTACTTAATTCTTGCGCTATGATAGAATCCCAGGAATCCTAAATTGTATGGCTCCTGTCAAGACATCTTGAAGATCGGTCGGGTTAGAAGATAAGTAATGAACTAGAAACTTCTTATCAGATTAATCTGTATCATTGTTTATATATTTTCAATGTCCAGAAGGAATAAACGGGGATAGAAAGGGAATTCCAAAAGGATTGTTGTTTTGATTACGCCTGCGATTACCGAGCAACCCCTGTACAGCGAAGCACGTAGCATTGTTGGTCAAGAATAATAATTATTGTATTGGAAGTTAAAAGTGAACAAGAGTAGTATTATGAAAAAGTAGAATGGGAAGCAAAGCTCGTAACAAATCCAATGCTCAATAGGTGAAATAAGTACGGTGCCAATTCCCTGCTGCGGTTGAGTGTTGTTCTAATCACTTCCTACCCGTTATTTTAATTTCCTGCCCAACGGCAATGCCCTTCGCTGTTCTACCAGGCTTTTTACCTCTCTGCAGATGATTTTTGTTTTAATTTCCTATCCTTTCCCTCCGTGTCAATATTTTCCTCCTTTAGAATAAGCCTTCCCTGGTTCTCCATATCGATGAAGTTATACAATCAGAAGGCAGACATTGGAGGCACCTCTTAGCACATTGTTCCTTTGGCGAACGCTGTTTCACAATTAAGCTCATTTTAATTCCTGACTAAGACCACTTAATGACAGGAAAATAAATAACTTATCTTTCATTGACTCCGATTTAACCATGGAAGAAGTGACCTGCAATAGATTCACTTTCGCTTCATTACGATTCGACTCATCCGCTAGGAGCGTTAGTGTACTTTTTATTTCACAATTTCTGGGAGATTAGCTTCCCATTCTACTTCTTCCATGATAATGCAGTCGGCCGGAACTTTTTAAAGCTCTCAGTCGTGGCAATTTATTCAAGAAATGGGTGCGTTTCCTCCGTAATATGATGATGGGACTATTTCCAAGACGTATTGTGAATTAATTATCCAGGACATTAACGATTAATTCTATTATTTCTTTCTTAAAAGGGGTGTACACTGCTACACATTAATCATATTCAATTCATCATTGAACATACGAAGGAGAAGCGTGTCGCTTTTCGTGGTATGGTCTTGGTCCTCTTGTTTTAGTTTGCGGAACAATGAATGCCGAAGCTTAACCAAACAGTTCTGGGCAATTCCGCACTACCGGCAATGTGGGAACACTGGGAACACTGGATGCGCGACACGCTTGGTAGATCGCCTTAAATCGGAATTAAACTTTTCTATTAAATAAAAGAAAAGGTCCAGGAATAGCAATATTGGTAGCGTCTTTATTGTTCAACGCGTTTCGAGATCATCTCATCATCAGGAACTATGAACGACTACAGAGTTACAATGGCTACAACACCCGGTATATATGGGAGGGGTCCACCAATCAGAGAGAAGTAAACAACTCTGATTGGTGGACTTACAGCCAATAAAGTAAAAAATATTTACAGAGAAAATATATATGAATACATGACTGGATACACAATCGTATTAAAAATTAAACATTAAAAAAGCAACATATGTATAAGAGCCAAATTGGATAAAAGAGCAAGACTGGATAAAAGAGCAAAACTGGATATAAGAACCAAAGCGGTTACAGGAGCAAAACGGATCTAAGAGCCATAAGCGGATACAAGAGCCAAAAAAGCTAAGAGCTTTCGTCCAGGATGTTGTTGGTTATGTTCATTTCCGGGTTTATTATTCTGTTGACTGCATCGAGTATTGGGTTTTTATCAAAACTGAGTTCGTTCTTTAGGATCTTCTCTTTATCTGTCTTGAAGTGTTTCCTAATTACCAGGGCTTCGTACGTGAGTATTCTGTGTGGATTCTTGATTAATTTTACAACGGACATGATTTCTTGTATTTGACCAAAGCTGTGTTTATTGTCGATAACGTGGTCTGCAAAGGCCGACTTGTGGTCCCTGTTGACCCAAGACCTCCTGTGTTCATCGAATCTTATACGGAATGATCTTCCGGTGGATACCACGTAGAAGCAACCACAAGTTGGGCATGTGAGTTTGTAGACCCCGCTGGCTGTGTAGACATCATTATGTTGAATCCTCTCCTTTGGGTTTAGTATATAACGGCATTTGTTTGCCGTTCTGTATGCAATTTTTAGCCCGCGATTCTTGAATATGTTAGTAATCCTGGTTATTTCTGGACCCGTATATGTAAAAGTGGCGTATTTCGGTCAACCGCATGGTTGCATGATTCAAGTGCTCGTATCGTTTTCCGGAAAACTTTTTTTGTGACTTGGTCCGGGAAATCATTTTTTCTTGCCACATCGTAGGTAAGTCTTAGTTCTTCATTCCTGTCTTTAGCAGTGATAGGATATGACAGTTCACGATGAAAAAGGTAAAGGGCCGCTGTTTTATGCTGTGGTGGGTGGTTTGACTCGAAATTGATTATATTAGAGATGGCTGTGGGCTTTCTGTATATGGAGAATTCCAGTTTTTTGGTGTTGTAGTTTTTAATCAGTGTCACGTCCAGGAAATTAATTGAGTTGTCCTTTTCTTCTTCCATCGTGTAGGAGATATTGTCATGGAAACTATTAAAATGATTCAGGATCTGCATCGCGTATATCTTCTCCCGGTTGAAGGCAATAAGAGTTTCGTCAACGTACCTCTTGTAATATATGGGGTGACATGCTCTTCGATGAGAGGGGTGACATGCTCTTTTTCCAGGGTTTGTAACAAGTATTCTGAAATGACTGCGCTGATGGGCGAGCCCATCAATACACCCTTGGGGATATTGTAGAAATTTTCATTGAATGTGAAATAGCTCTGGTTATGAATGACATTTAGGGCGTTGTTAAGGTCAGACGTAATCTTTTCATAGACTTTGCTGGAGGTCAACTTTTCCTTGATTATACTAATGGTTTCCGCAAAAGGTATAGTTATATAAAGGTTTACGCTGACGAGAGAAATAATGGACAGATTGTCGTCTATGGTTAAGTTTGCTAGGGTGTCTGTCAGTTGGACACTATTCTTCACTGTGTGGCAATAATTTAATGGGCAAATGTTTCTGATAATGTTAGAAACTTTTTTTGCTAAATAGTAAAAGGTGGACGACATGCAGTTGACTACAGGGCGGATCGGTTGTGAGACTTTATGTATCTTAACGAGCGCTCGGATGCGAGGTGGAGTAGGCTTAGCACATATAACTTTAAGGTCCTTAAATAAATGCGATTAGAAGTTTTTGGTCACTGGCCTGATGTCTTTTTGGAAGTCGGTAGAGGGATCTTTTGTGAGCAGGGTGAAGCCATTTTCCGTTATGATAACGTGATTCGGGATGAGGAGCGGTATCACGAGGACGATCAGGACGATCAGAACGGACTAGCTCTTCAAGGTATCACTCTATTCTCTTTTTAGGTATCATTTCATTACTCTCATTTCACGGTGCGCCCTTTTCAGGGCGATATTCACCTTCTGTTACATCTTATGTGCTGGTCCCTGGCGTTGGAATTAATATTCCCGTAAACCAGTACATCAAGACGCTCTTTATCCTTCTGGGTCCCTGGCGTTTGGATTTATTTCCTCGCAAACCTAACTAATGACTTTTTTCATAACATCTATTTTTATTCTAATCATTCACGAGTGGGTCCCTGGCGTAGAATTAACTTTCTCGCAAACCTGACTTGTTTTCTTTTTTCCTTAGAGCTAGGTGCGTCCTTCTTAGGACGGCTTCTTTAGCACACACCTAGCTGCGAGGTTACTCTCCCTGGTTCTATACAGGAATATGATGGCTTCGTCCAAATTAACCACGTTGAAGTCGGCTAAAGAGCCTTTGCTAGTGGCGGATGGTAAAACTGTGTCTTGTGAAAAGGCCTACAGGGATGCCTGCTTAGATGCTAGGTTTGCTGCTTTTGACCTAGTGTTAAACGAAATGATAGAAGCTCTCCGGGACGAAATAAACGCTAAGTATAGTGCACTGGAGGAAAGAGTCGAATCCCTACACAAAAGTTTTGAGGAGAAGTTCGAAGGTATCAACAAGGAAATTCAAGATTCTCGTAGAGATGTTATTGACAAGATAAGTGAACTCAAGGAAGCCTTTGGGAAATGCTCCGGGACTCCGAAGGCAGGAAACTCCACGGAAGATACACCTGTTGATAACAGCAAGGTAAGTAATGTTTTTAAAACTATTTCCTGTGCTTAAAGTGTGGAGTCTATGGATATAATTGAAAATAGTGACTGCTCGATAAACGGTGGCTATAAGAGCAGTCACTCTGATGGAACCGATGAAGAAGTGGATGGCAGTCCCTGGATTGGTGTTGCTAATAAAAAATTCAGAAAAGGCACGAGGATCGATAACCTAAAGACCGTCTCCAGAATAAACGAAGAAGTCGTCAGCGCGTCTGGAATGAGGAATCCGAAAAATGGGCAAGGTCGCTCGGCTAATGAAGATCATAAGATCACGAAGAGGTATGTACCGACAATTATCGTGGTTGCATAAGATCGAGAAGCATGTTCCAGTGGAAAAGATCACCGTTCATACGGGCAGAGCTAAAACCGTCAAAGTTAAATGTGAAGACGAAGAAACTCACAACAGGTTAGTCTCTGGAATTAAGTCTGATAATATTCTAAAAATTCAGCATCATCAACTGAAGTCCGAGAAGGTTCTGAAGTTCGTCATTCGAAATGTTGATGTTACCTATGATCTGGATGACTTCCAAGAAGACCTAAAAAGAGCCAACTACTCCCCGGAAAAGGTAATTCGATTGAGGAAAGCCAAAGGATCCATTGATATGCCGATGGTATTGGTTCTGCTCCCGAACACCGAACACAGCCAGTCATTGAAGAACATCACACGTATTGGGCCGCTGGCAGTGCTAGTGGAGGCCTTTCGAGGGAACAAGAAGCCACTACAATGCTACAATTGCCTGCGCTTCGGACACGTAGCCATGGGCTGCACGGAAGATCCTCGTTGCAACAAATGCGCAGACGGGCACCAGTCTAGAGAATGCCCCAAGATTAAAGGACAAGACCCCCCAAAGTGCATTAGATGTGGTGGACCCGTAGAGTATGGCAATGCTATCGTGAACCTTGGCTCAAAACCAAGTACAACAGGCTAGTGCGAAGAGTCCAAGGGGAAATAAAAGATCTTCGGGACGCTAGATGGAATGACAAACTCAAATGCTTGTCGGCTCGCGACAATTCCATTTGGAGTATGGTCAGAGCTTTACAGAAGAAGAAAAATGATACGCTTCCTCCACTCCGTACCCCACAAATGCAATTTGTTACTCCTATCAACAACAATCCCGAGAGCCAAATCATGTCTGAGCGTGTGGAAGATGGTCTTGTCAACTTTGATGAAATCCCGCAGCATTTAACAAAGAACAACATCGAGGCCGGAGAGATTGCCACCATCATAAGTAAACTGAAAAAGAAGGCTCTTGGGAGAGACAAGGTGACCAATAATGCCCTTATGAATCGTCCGAAAAACTTCATTGACGAGCTCACCAATATCATTAGCGACAGCTGGAAATTTTCTTACTTCCCTGCGTCCTGGAAACAATCTATTGTGTTGAGTATCCCCAAGCAGGGGCAACATCCAGCAATTCCCGCGAGCTACCGACCTACTAGCCTGCTCCCCTCGATGTCTACAGTTTTGAAGAAAATTATCCTCGTCAGATTCCAAGACCACTGTCTCTATTCGGAAAGATCAGTTTGGCTTTCGTGCTGCCCACTCTTGTCAAATGCAGATATGGAGGCTCATTGAAGGCCTGAGCACCCCCTTGAACCTTTCCAAGTACTGCGGAGTGGTTTTCCTCGATGTCAGTAAAGCTTTGACCATGTGTGGCATGGGGGCCTTGTCTAGAAGATGATTAGAGACGGGTTTACTTCCGATTTGATTTTGATGGTGAAATCCTTTCTCACCGACAGGGCCTACCAAGCTAAAGTTGGTGAAAATCTATCCACGCCTCGTGTTGTAAAGGCCAGTGCCCCTCAAGGTTCTGTCCTCGGGCCCGTGCTATTTAATTATTTTGTGCATGATTTTCTGAACCCCAAAAATTGTAATCTATATTTCTATGCTGACGATACTGCCATTATGACAAGGGCACACAAGCCGGCTCACGTTATCACTCGTCTACAGCACGCCTTGAAGATGTTCGAAGACTGATTTAACTGCTGGAAGCTGAACCTTCAACAGAAAGTTCAAGCGTCCCGCAGATTCTCTTGTTCTTGTCAATAAGAAACTGGACTGGGTAGACAACTACAAATATCTCCTCAAATATATACTCGTGGAATCGTCATGCCCTTCTCGTCAACTGGAACGTTCAAAATGGCTACCCATTTCGTCATTTAAGCAATTCCCGAGGCCTACGAGATAACAAGGCCTTGAAGCGAAAAGGTTAGCTGACCAGCTGGGTGCTAGCAACAATCCAACCTTCATTGTGTCCCATCTTGGATTTTATCAATCAGTGTTTTTTCTTTTGTTACACCTGGCTATTGTCACGGTCTATAGAAGCAAATGGTCGTTCAACTCCCGTCATTTTCCATTGTTAAGGGAAGCTAGGGAATTCAGATCATGCTAGGAGCCGCATAATCGCAATGACTTTCTGCGCTCTATGCGGCACCTAGCGTGATCTGAATTTCCTAACTTGTAAAGTTATTTTATTTATTTAGTTGATGCCCAAAATTAATAGTGAGCAATGTAATGCATTCAATAGTTGGATTGTCAATTTTTTTTTTAAGATTATGTAGAATACATTAATTCCGGCTGCATTGAAACTGAAAATGAAACTAAAATTTCTAGCTCACGATAGGGCGGCGCTGCATGCGTTTTTTGGTCCGATTGTACATGCAGCGCCTTTTCTCAGTAGAGTTGGATGACCATCTACTATCTAAAGACTATGCTATTGTTAATCGTATTTCTACCAATAATAAGCCTTAAATTTGGCCGCTTGATCATGACGTAACAATGTATACAACTTTTGTTCGCAGGCCTTCTCTCTAGGAGGTTGTTAGCCAGGGCATGTCTTTCTCGTGGGCTACGAGCAATTCAGACTTCCAGTGAACGATGGACCGTATTCCAATCTTCAATAGCCCTCTGTTGCTAGAACGCCTTGCCTTTAACGATGCTACTGTAGGCAAATTATTCCAGTTAATATTGTTTACCTTTATACCAATGCCTTTCATCAACATAGGAGAGTTGTTCATGTCGCCTTATATTCCTGATTCTCACTGCCCCGTGATTTGTTTTCTGAGAGACTTCTTCACCAGAAAGATCACAATCCCGTTCTCCGTTTTTGACGTAGACTATGTCTACGTTTCGATACTGGGATGCCAAGCTTAAATCGTGAATGTCTCGAAAAGTGTTAATCAAGAAAATCTTAATAACGTGAAAACTATTAATGATAGAAGAATGAATGATATTGCATACAATAAAGTATAAAACAACGCATGTTTTAGAGCTTAAATTACTTCGTGTTGACGTCATCGGCTGTTGCAATCGCAGTGCAAAGTTGAGTCAGAAAATCTCCTCTGTGGCGGATATTAATTTAGTCTAGCTGCGGCGTCCTTTGGGCTAGAACGACGTTTTAGGTGTCATTTGGTTTATCTTTTTGCGCTATATAAAATAGCTTAAAATTAAACCTCAATATTTAATAGTGTTTAAAGTATCGGACTGCGAAGTGCTGAAATTTCGCAAAAAATTACAGAATTTCAAATTTAGGCATAATAACCACCAGAAAAATTATAGAAACCGCCACAGGAAAACAGATCGAAAGATGAGGAATCCATGAAGACCCAGATGTACGATGTTGAACGTCAACAGACTCAGCAGGAACGCCTGAAAGCTGAGACGCCGCGTCGCCAAAGTGAACTATAGCCCGATACGAATGCGCGAATTCCACCGCTCATTCGACGCAAATAACATATCTGATGATATAAACGTTTCAACATTGAGTGATAAACTTAAACCCATCTTCATCAAATGTGATTTATGTACAGAGCAATATATATGCAACAATTTGAGACACTGGATTCATATTTCATTTTATATTCATAAACAATGAATTTGAATATTAGTGTAATGTTTGTGATAGATTTTGGTTTCAGAAGGACTTGAAGGACCCACGTAACAGTAGCAAGATATCCTTGCTCCATCATTTCATCAGTCCAATGTGAAAGATTTCATGCTGTGTAATTACTGTAGAACAAATTTAAAACTATGCGCAAATATATGATTATTAGTTATAGGAGGTGGTTTGGCTAATATATTATAAGTTATTTCAAATAACCACCCCCTTCCCCAGGTAAGTGATGGTCCTGAGGTCTTTCCTATACTGAAGTTTGTAAATGTAAATTTGTAAAATTATTGCAGTATAAAAAATATTTACAATTTATCCAATTGATATAAGTTTAGGCCCCTATAGCCACCCCCTTAAATCCGCCACTGTCAGATCTGCTAAGTGTCCTTAAGTTAATACACCCAAAATTTTTGTAAGCTAGTTATTTACCGACTTTGTTATTAATTTTTTCCATGGTATTTGTAATGCTTATCGGGAATGTACAGTCATGGACAAAAAAAACGCTCCCTCACTCTGTGCTGCTAATTTTTAAATGAGCGTTTACTACTTTCGCTACTAGGGGTCTGATATCGATTAGCATGTCAGATTTTCTGCTGTATTTTGATTACAAGTGCACCACAATGCAATCTAATGATAAAATTTAGATTTAATATTTCTTCTCAATTGACTTTTGGATAACGCTTGTGAACAATATTTATTGCTTTTTATTGTTAACTTTAAAATGTTTTAGAAAAATAGTCCGTACGGAAGAAAATAGGATGGTATGATTTTATTGGTTAAAAGTTTAGATAATTTTCTGACTGAACTAAACGATATCAGACACCTAGTGGCAAAAGTAATAAACGCTCATTTAAAATATAGCAGCATCGAGTGATGGAGCGTTTTTTTTTGTCCATGACTGTATATTCTTTATATTTAAGTAAGCTTAATTGTTGCTCATGCAGTAATTAGATGTTTCAGTATTGTTTTCAATGACGTATATTAAAGATAGACTCCGAAGCAATTGTTGTAATTTGAAGTAAATTGGGAAACTCCATGCCCAGAACTGTCATGGCCGAAAGTGAGTGAAGATCAATGACGTATATTAAAGATAGACTCCGAATCCTATTGTTGTAACTTGAAGCAAATTGGGAAGCTCCATGCCCAGAACTGTCATGGCTGAAAGTGAGTGAAGATGATGCAAAACACATGACTAAACACGAGAGTAGCTGATGAATAATTCTTTCACACGCCAATCACGGAGTGATAAGTTTATCTTTTCGTTTACTTTGTATTTGAAGTATTTTATTATATTTTATAAACAATTTTTTGATCATGGTTTCAATTTCGTTTCGATTGTCTTTCAGTAACGTATTTTCATTTTAGTTACGTATTTTTGATTTATTTTTGTGGAAAATGATTTCTGATCCTTTTTCTTGTCTGTTTGTACAATTGTACGCAGAACAACTTTGAATAATGGTTTTGAATTAATAATTCCTCGGGCCCAAAATCTTCAAAAACAAATCAGCCAGACAGCTAATTACTCCACGGCTCACTCCTGCCCAGAACTATCATGGCTCAATTTGCTTCACTTTTTGCCGTTGTTAACAATAGAATTCGGAGTCTATCTTTAATATACGTCATTGGTGAAGATGACGCAAAATACATGGCTAAACATGAGAGTAGCTGATTAATAAATCTTTCACACGCCGATCACGGACTGATAAGTTTATCTTTTCGTTTACTTTGTATTTGAAGAATTTTATTATATTTATAAACAATTTTTCGATCATGGTTTCAATTTCAATTCGATCGTCTTTCAGTTATGTATTTTCATTTTAGTTACGTATTTTTGATTTATGCTTGTGGAAAATGATTCCTGATCCTTTTTCGTGTCTGTTTGAACAGTTTTACGCAGAACAACTTTGAGGAATGATTTTGAATTAATTATTCCTCGGGCCCAAAACTTTCAAAAACAAAGCAGCCAGACAACTAATTACTCCACGGCTCACTCCTGCCCAGAACCGTCATGGCTCAATTTGCTTCACTTTTTGCCGCTGTTAACAATAGAATCTTTAATATACGTCATTGATTGTTTTATTCTATTTTCTGATTATACTGACTTACTGATTTTTTTGTTTAATTGTTTATGAGCTTTTTTTGGTGTCTTCGCTCAGTCATTTCAATTCTTAATTGCTTAATTTTTTTAATTTTATTTTTTCTCCATTTATATGGAGTTCTTATGTATTGCTTACTAACCCCTATATTTTTGTCCTATGGTTGTATTTGTAGATTGTATTTGGGCGCCCACAGGGACCTAACTTGTCGGTCTTATTAGATCTTACCGGTTCCTGTTGGGGGCCTATTGCCTTACTGTACTCACCTTTAAATCAATAAAAAAATTTGGTTGGTTCAAGTGTTGTCCAATGAGTAGTGAGATTTATACTAGGAAGTGTTTACTCTGAGTGACCAGATTATTATGATCATCTGACGTTTGTAGGCAAATTAGCTATGATTTCGCGCTGAAGTTGCTAGAGAGCCAGAGTAGTATAAATAGGTAAGCAGTTTGTTTACTACGACTGTGTGAGTGATGTTTCTGAAGATATAGGTAAACGACGCGATTTAGCAGCTTTTGAACATGAGATGATTGTTGGCTCTCGGAGCCATGGAGCAAAATCAGCAAAACAGCTGCATTCGTTAAATGTTCAAGAACAGCTGTTTTTGAATCTGGACTGTCTCCCGGAAAACTGGGCCATCAACAACCAATCAATGTTCGGGCAGAAAGGAGAGTGGCAAGACTGGTACAAGACAATAGAAGGGCAACGGTGCATCATATTACTGCAGATCATAATGAGGGATCCTTTCAAATGATCTCTGAACGCACTGTTTGCCGTACACAGTATCGTATGGAATGTGGTATCCGATTGCCAATTCGCACAGGAACACAAGGATTGGACAGTTGAGCCTCGGAATAAAGTCATGTGGTCTGATGAACCACGTTTTCAGTTGCATCATGCAGATGGCAGGGTGAGAATTTGGCGGAAACAGCATGGAAGTAGGGACCCCATGTGCACGAGTACAACCCTTCAAGCTCGTGGGGGCAGTTGTGGTTTGGGGCATGTTTTCCTGGCATGATTTGGTCTTTTAATTCGTGTGAAACAACGTCTGAGTATCAAACCTTACCTAAGTATCATTACTGATCAGATTACTGAACAGCATCCATGGTGTCAGATTTCTCGCATCACCTTTCAACATCTCGTAGAGTAAATACAAGAAGAATCGCCGCTGTATTGAAGGCAAAAGGTGGCCCAACGAAGTACTGATGGAGTGGTCATAATAATCTGGCCACTCGGCGTATATTCATCCTGTGTCGATATATGATATGGAAATGTTTGTTCAGTGCGTATATGAAATGTTTACCAACAACTAGACCAATCAGTGACAACATGGAAGTGGATACTGATATGCCAATTATGATAGTTAACGACTTCAATGTATACTCTGTCCAACGAAAGAAAAACTGGGCGTGTCCACTTAAATTCCCAATTTCAATTGTTACTCATTGTTAATTTTATTTAGCAACAATGTCTAACAATTTAAATTGGGAATTTAATTAGACACGCCCTGTTTTTCTTTCGTTGGACAGCGTATAGATGCTACATTAAATTTACACGCTCTTAGCTTTATGAAGAACATTTCGATTTAGAGTACTAACCCAACGAATTACCTACTACATTGGATGGCAATACTATAAATATTAATTCTAGTCTGTTGCCATTTGTATCTTACTTCATTTATCATAGACCAGTGATTTTGTAAGTTGTGAATGCCAAAAAGGTTTGGTTAAAAATTTATGATAAATTGTAAGTACATTCTTTGTTTGAACATTTTATATCAGAAAATAAATTTCTTAAATTGTGTTGTAAAAAAGTTATTTCTTACTCGCCATGTGGCCGCAAGAGGTATTCTACGACTTAACTAGCGGCCGTGTCCCAACACAGCCCCGTACAATTTTTTTTCGAAGACTTTTTCTTCAGAACGACCAGTAATAATTACACCACATTATTATTATTACAAAGCGTCGGCAATCTATATAAATAAAAGGCAATGTTCGTATGTGTTCCCTATAGACTCAAATACTGATCGACCCAATTTGCTGAAAATTTCACAGTTTGTTCTTATTAGTGCCGGGTGTGTTTAGGGAGTGATTTAAATGAAATCCGAAAAGTAGCACTGTTGTTTTTTCACTTAGTATGAAATAAATTTGGTTTATCCTTGTTTGCTTGCATGTGCGAACAATCAGCCCGTCATGTTTGCATCAACAATCGACTGGTCGTGTTTATATGTTGCGTCAACAATGGTTGATGAAGTTAATGCTTGCATCTTTTTCGTCGGCTACGGCAACACCACCTAAAGAGAAAGCCTGAGCGCGGAAACGTCATATACATTGTTACGTCATGATACGAAGTCATAATTTAGGGCTTATGATTGGTAAAAATGCAATTAAAGATGATTTTTTATGAAGATGTAACAATGTATGAATTTTCAGTGCACAGGCTTTCTTTCTAGGAGGTGTTGGTTCAGGCTTTATCTTTAGATGGTGTTGGCTACGGTGTTTACCTTAATGATTGACGTTTTAAGAGGGATAATTTTAAAAACTATTAACTAAATAAATTTTTATAAATAAAAGGCAATGTCCGTATGTGTGTGCGTGCATTTTATCAGTGAATGGACATTACATTTGAATGAATGGACAAAATGTGTTTGCTATTTAGATATTATGCAGAATAATTTTTGTATATCCGGAGCGACCGTGCAGGAGAGAGTATCCTCATTGTGTGTGCACGCTCGGGTTATAGAGTTATGTAAACAATTAAACGATACCACAATTTAAAATAAAGCCAGAGCCCTTTCTCGGTATTAAAAATAAATTTTTGTGCTATAGAAGGTAATTTTATTACAATCATCGCTGAGCCGATACCCCTGAAGCTAATTAGATTACCTCCTCAAGGGGTAAATTTCCAAAATTCATGAAACACTTCTTTCTTAATTTCTTACCAAAGTGTCAAATACCAATTTTCATGGATTTAATCAAGGACTTAACTTAAAAAATGATGGTTTCTCATAAAAATTTACATCTCCTATTTTACCCACTTAGGGGATGAGTCTCGTAAAATCCTTTCTTAGTGAGTCTCTACTGTTGTTACAAAAGAAATCTTCGCAATGCGCAGTTGTCACCTCTTAAAACAAAGCGTTACAGACAAGAAATTGTTTTTACTTAGAAAATAAACTAGCTATACCAACGCCTCCTAAAGATAAGGCCTGAGCCAACACCTCCTAGAAAGAAAGCCAAACAACTGAAACGTCATACATTGTTACATCATAAGTCGACCGTAGCCCACGTGAAAGACAGGCCCTGGCACGGAAAAGTCACCTGACTATCTTAGTCCGAGTAACAATGTAATTTTCATTGTTTCCAACAAGCGAAAAATTGCTGATTATTAAAATCCAAGATGGAAACAATGAAGGTTACACTGTTATTCGGACTAAGATGATCAGGTGACTTTTCCGCGCCAGGGCCTGTCTTTCTCGTGGGGTACGAAGTCGACCAAATTTAGGGCTTAGTATTGGTAGAAATTCGATTAACAATGGTCGAAATATGATGATAAAACAATGCATGACCTTTCAGTTGTTTGGCTTTCTTTGTAGGAGGTGTTGCCTGAGGCATGGTCTTTTAATCCTCTGGTCTGTGCACTCG
>JAHWFO010023235.1:0-10870 GCA_023313115.1 Rhysida immarginata | reverse complement strand
AATAGTTTGATTTGATCAACAGTTTCCAGATTTCTCTCGGCTCCTTAAGCCTTGGATCTAACAATTTCTTTTACATCCTTCAATGATATCTGTGGTAGTGCATTTAAAAAAAGGGACTGAATAAGCATTCATTCCTCCGCAGCAAGCTGCGCTTCACCAGTCAGCCTCGTTTTCGATCAAGCATGAGCGCGGCCATAATCTCGCGCTTTCTCGTTTGAAAAAGGCCCATTGAAGCTATAACATTTGAACAGAAAGGCCTAGGAACCTGAATTTTTGTATATTCATCTTGTGGTACTAAAAAAATATTGGAAATATACAAAAAAAGTAATATAGGCTCCAGCAGAGCTCCACAGGCCCCAAACACAAGCAAAGCTACAACTTTTAAAGAACGGATATTTATAAGAGAAAAGGACGAGACACAAAAACCCTGGAATGCAATAAATAGTTAATAAATACAATTGAAAAATAAAATAATAATTAACAAATAAAAAAATAATTAATAAATATATAAGTAAAATCAAAATAAAACTAAAAAATCAAATAAAGAGCTGACGTTTCGGATAGAGCCTATCCTTTATCAAAGCAAAAAGGATAATTCTCTAAAAGCAAATAGAATATTAGAGAATTATCCTGAAGTAATGAAAGTTGTACTAACGGACGGGTAATTCTCTAATATTCTATTTGCTTTTAGAGAATTATCCTTTTTGCTTTGATAAAGGATAGGCTCTATCCGAAACGTCAGCTCTTTATTTGATTTTTTAGTTTTATTTTGATTTTACTTATATATTTATTAATTATTTTGTTATTTGTTAATTATTATTTTATTTTTCAGTTGTATTTATTAACTATTTATTTACAACTTTTAAACGAAAAGATCTAGAAAAATTATAGACAATATACAGGGAGACTGGTATAGGATTCGGGCAATACCACCTAGACAGAAGTCCTGCGCAGAGAAACTTCATACATTAATACATCACACGAAAGCGGCTATTGCTAATCGTATTTCTACCAATAATAAACCATAAATTTGGCCGTTTGATGATGATGTAACAATGTATACAGTTTCTGTGCGCAGGCCTTCTGTCTAAGTGGTGTTGCCTCGGGGCCCCTGGCGGCCTCAAATACAATTGAAGCTATAAAATTTGAACGGAAAGGCCCACGGTCCTGAAATTTTGTTTAATCATAGTGTGGTATTTAAAAATTTAGCTAATCTATTTTAAAAATTCTGTAAGTCTCTTGTCAGGGGAGTTGCGGCCTGAATCTCAAATCAAGCTATAAATTTAAAACCAGAAATTCAGAAACCTGAAATGTTTTATATTTATAATGCGTTGCTTAAAATTTTAGCTATTACACCCTAAAATTGATATAGTCTTCTGAGGCCTCGGCAGGGTTCGCGAGACTCCAAATACAAATCAAGCTATTTACGAAAAGGCCTAAGAACCTGAAATCTTGTATTTGTGCCCCTCCACTTATTATAGTCACGAACCGCTACTGCCCATAACATTTTGATGCTAAAACCCTTTCATTGTTGGATAACGATGTCTTAACTAATTTTTTACGACATTTTCAGCAATTCAATGCTGCATTGTCACGCGCAAACACTGAAAATGTCGTTAACAATGTAAAAAAATATAACACTTTTGGATCACCTGGTATAATATCTTAAGAGACTGTCCACATTTAATTTGGGAAGGTGATTATAATAATGTGACTAAGAACATGCATACTACTAGAAGATGAATCTGCTCTTTATCGGATATGAATTGAACGCAGAAAGGTAAGACCCTGAAAAAAATCTGACGTTTCGGATAGAGACTATTCTTTGTCAAAGAAAAAGTAAAAGTCCCTTTATAAGAAGATATACAGTGTGTTGCAATAGGGTCTATATTGTCTGGCTACAAGTAACAAAACCACGTATAAAAGATAACAGAATGCTGAAGCCTTGGGGGGAACGTAACAAGTGTTGTTTGTGACAGATACCTTGACGTACTAGCTCGTTTTTTTACCTCTTTTTAATGATAGTTTATCCCAGCTTTAGACCTGAGGCGGGTTCTTTAACTTAGCTGGATTTGTTAGCCGGCTGGTATAGGCACCCAATGATGACGTCATCGGATTGAAAATCAGAAGAACTCTAGGCTGAAACAATGATATGACATCATCACCCGGTGTCAATGTCAGCCGGCTAACGAAGCCGCTAAGTTAAAGAACCCGCCACGGGGGTAAGTCTTCTTGCCTGGCCTCCCAGTTCACTTGACCTCACTCTATGTTATGATTTTTTTCTATTGGGATTATGTAAAAGATAAGGTTTACGTGCCTCCGTTTATCAAAAGACTTACCATAGCTTCGTCAATGAATCACGGATTCAGTTCCTTCAGTTGATTCAGTATCTTCGATGCTGGTATGTTGGAACGAGTGCTGCATGAGCTAGATTACAGAACTGCCGTTTTCCAATCACCAGGCGAGGACTTATCGAACATTTGTAAGGCAAGTAAAAATTTGGATATTTACTCTCTTCATTGACATCCCCCCTCCCCTTTCCGCTTACATGATTCGGCTCATGAGCTACTGAGCTTTAAAATTTCGAAGGAACTTATGCAAATTATTATTAAGCTTTGAGTTGCTTAGCTTCATTCTCAATTATAATTCTTTGGATGGTTTCTTTTAATATGGAGATAAACAGATGTTGCAGAAAAAAAGTTATTTATGCTTTCCAGGTATCGTCTTTGTTGACTATACAATTTAAAATTACTTTCTTGAAAAAAAGTCCAAGAAAATTGCTTCAATGAACAAACTAATTAATTTTTTCGGTAAGAAAAAGCAGAAGGAGATTTTAATTAAATGTATCTTTTCATTTCATTAGAGAAAAGCACCGTGAAGTCTATTCAAATGTTATAATGTCAATTGTCTTGAACATGAATTTAAGTTTTTTTCTGAATTGTCTCTGTGAAACAGAAAAAAACAAACAAACATATAAAGCATTTAGACCATGCTGAAATTATTTCTACTTAGTATTTTGAACGTATCCAATAAATCTTATGAAATTCAGTAGAGTTTAAACTTATCCATGAATAGGCACTCTAATATCAGGTTGTAAAGAAAGTATCCGGAAAAACTCTGTTCGACGTAAAAGAAAATCGTGAAGGCTTTTTGCATCGGTTAACCCCAAGAGATGAAAAGTGGGTCACATACGTGAATGTTACGCAAAAAAAGAGCATGAATGAAACGTGGTCAGCCACCAGAGAACGTTGCTAAGTCACCCCTTCATAGACAATCAATGTTATGCTCAGCTGCTAGTGAGATTGTCCCACTGTGATCCACTATGAACTTTACTGCAAAACCATGCCATGACAGCAGCTCAAGCAGTTGTACTGAAAAGACCTAGCCCTAGCTGAAAAACATCTCGACAGCGCATCGGACACTGCATTATTTGCTGCTTTTATGTACTGCAAGTTTATGTCAAAAGTTCATTATGTACCGCAACACCGTTGTTATAATCTCGACAACTTCGTTGAGACAACAGTCGGTAAGATGCCGGATTAACTATCGGCTTACAAATCGGCTTACTATCGTACAATGTGTCGTCCATCGTTCAGCAACACTACTCTTTTTTTACCGATGGAAAATGAGCATAAACTGATGTCTGTAACCTGATGTCTGTAATTTGTTGGTAAAAACCGAACAATTCCTAGAAAAAGAATCCGACTTCATTTCAATCGTTTCTGTGCAAACAGAATCTTTTTATCTCCATTGGTGTGTGAATTATTGAAAGTTTTCCTGATTTTTGGATCATCATGTAAATAAACACATCGATCGATGGAACAGGGTCCTAATACCAATGGTGAATACCTAGACGATTAGGTGCGGTAAGTTATTTATGAAGCTTGAAGAATTCATGTCTTTGTCATATTTTTTCCGGATACTTTCTTTACAGTCTGATACGAAAATGCATAACGAAAATTAGGATATAACAGTAATGAGATTGCATTTTAACAATAAAACTCTTCATTTTATAAATGTGAACTTCTCATTAGAAACCAAGAAAATATTAAATAGTTTGTTTTAAATTATCTCTTAATTATCCATACTTCATTCCATTATTATCATACAGTGGTGAAAAAAAGTTTGGGACCACGTTGTATTTCTGGAAAAACATTTACTTCCAATCATTTAAAAGTCGTTTTATGGTAAATTTGTTGCACTGATTCCGAATATGACATCAGTTTTTTCAAATTGGCTCTAGTTTTTGAGATATTGTATATAGTTCATATTTTACGTTTCAACGTGTATATTTACCCAATAGAACTGCAACTTTGACAATTGTATATTTTCTAGACTAATTTGAGTGTGCTAATTCCAAATCTGAACTCCAAATGTCTCTATCAGGTCAGGATGTTAAGTTTCAGTGGTGTAAAACAGTCTCATATTGTCAAATTTAAACAATGGCTACCATTAAAATTTAAACTATTTCTATAACTGAGATCCTGATGTGACAGGGAAATTTGGAGTTCAGATTTGGAATCAGCACACTCAAATTAGTCTAGAACACCTATTTTCTCCAGTAGCAAAATTGTTGTTGACCAGAGCTATTGGCATGCATTTTGTTATGTAAACAATTGTTTTTGCAGATTACAAAAAAACTAGAGCCAATTTTGCATTTTCACAGTCATATTCGTGTTCAGCACATTGAAATGACTATTTTCATCTCGAAAGCATGAACTTTTTGAAATTTTGTTGTCCAGTGTAATTTATACAGTAGAATATTTTAACATAAATGAATTATTTTAAACAAAAAACTGGCGTCCATCTAACAAAAAGTCAAGAAAAATTAATAGAAAGACACATTTTGCTATTAGAACGTCAAGAAAAAAGTTTCAGACCAGGATGATTTTTCCTTTGAGAACAATTTTTATTTGGGTTTCCATTGCATTTAGTACTTTGACCTCCTCTATTAGAAATTACTTCGATAAGCCTGTTTGTCATTGATTTCACCAGTTCTTCAAGCTTTTCGAGAGTTATTTGGTCCCATGCTAACTGGATCCCTTGTTTCAGATCGGATACACTTTCATATTGTTTTCCTCCAGCATAAACCAGTCGAATCATGCCACCCCACAGATTTTCTATTGGGTTAAGATCTGGACTGCAGGCAGGCCAGTTTAAAACTGCAATGTTGTTGGATTTTAACCAGTCCAAAGTTGTTGCTGATTTGTGTATTCGTGCATTGTCCTGTTGAAATACGAACTGAGGATCATTTAACAGGTCACGAAGAGGAAGGAGGAAGTTAGCCAAGATGTCTTGATAGTCAGTCGATTTACTTCGTGGACTAACAAATGCTAGCTGTGATTTTGCTTGTTGTGTGAAAGAAGCCCAAATCATCACAGATCCCCCGCCTTGAATACGTCGTGAGAGTAGTTGTGGTTGTTGTCGCAAATCATGTCAATAGTATTGGATACCGTCTGGCCCGTCTAAATTAAACTTCTTTTCCTCACAATGCGACATGGTTCCATAGGTGATTAACACCAATGTACTGCTTGGCAAATTTGAATCTGGCTTCTTTGTGTTTTGCTATCAACTTCGGCCGTGCTTTCATTTTGATGAATTTGTAGTTTTCTGATGATGATAACACATTTCTAACGGTCCGTGGATGAACAGACAAATGAAGTGAACGAGTAATGATGGTAGAAGAGGCACCTGTAGAAGTAGCCATTCTCAAGATTTGCCTTTCAGTTCTGGAACTGAGCTTTTTTGACCGGCCAGATCTCTGCTTTGTGCCATACAGATGTGGATTTGCTCGATAATTATGGACTACAGTTTTTGATTTTCCAATTAGTCTAGCAATTTCTCGCTCAGACTTTCCGCATTGTCTGAAAGCATCAATTTGACCTGTTTGGTGATCAGTGAGCTGTTTTCCCGAACCCATCTTGATAAATGCACTTTGCAAATGCTAAGGTAGTTCCCACACGAAAAAAAATAAAATTATTCAGAGTATGTTCATTTGCATGGACTTTTCCATTCTGATCTCAAGCTTATTTCCTAACCCTCTAATAGCATAATGCACCTTTCCTTTAATTTCATGCTTACTTTTTCGTAGTTGCACATACATTTTGCAGACAATGCTCAGAAACATGTGGACTATTCTATTATATGAACAAATTCATAATTAATTAAATTATTTTCTAGAATCAAAGTGGTCTCAAACTTTTTTCCACCACTGTATTCTTTGTTTCTATTCATTCGTCAAGATTATTTTTACATTTTAATTTAATTTAGTAACATTTGGAACCGTTTATCTAGTATTGCGCTCTTCCATGGAGATCCCCAAGTTTTCCATGGTCTTGTTTCCATCAACATCTATACTCATTGCCCTGAAATTTTTCGTGTTACCAGAGAGAGAGAGAGAGAGAGAGAGAGAGAGAGAGAGAGAGAGAGAGAGAGATGATACTCATCAAAATTAAGCGGAAAGCCTCGAGGATTGATGAACACCCATTTGGTCTTGAGCGACGATGGAGATGATGGCGTTCTCTTTATTAAATATTTTAAAAAATAACAGTATTCAGAGACAGTATAACTTCTTAAAAGAAAAAAGTAACATAGCTAGACATTAACAGTATTCAAAAAAAGTTGTTTTTCATCTTCTTTATGCATATAAAAAATTAAAACAAATTGTTTAAAATGCATGTTTGTTTTAACGTTTATTTTTCTCTATTTTTTCAGGTCCATTTTCCTTGCAGATTCCAGAATTAAATTTTCTGCTAATGTACCTGATGTAATCAATAATGGCTGTCATCCCTTTGAAAGACCTTAAAGCTGAAGCTTGCCATACCCGTTTGAGGTAAGTGAAACGTTCAGTATTGTGCCAGCTCTTTTTTGAGTGTCAAGGACGTTGCACGGTAATAAATAATAATATGGAAAATAGATATTGTAAGGCTAAAATCAGGAATATCAAACCACAAGTAACTGACAAAGTGCATGGGATTAATAAAAAAAAAAAAAGTGATTGACGTCTTGGAGTTATTGAGGCACATACCGGAAGATAAAAGATAGGTTCCCTTTTATCGAGACGACGCTGATCAAGTTAACCAAAGGTGAATGAAGACACTTGGATTTTGGCCTGTCTCACGTTCACCCGTCATCGCCCGTTCAATGCGTCCGTCCTCTTGTCAACTTTTAGCATTTGCAACGCATATCCGCAGCAAGTGACAACAATGAATAAGAAACGGACGCATTGCCGGACAAATATGAAAGAGCCAATCACTTAGGACAATATTTCTTTGTAACACTGTTAGCCTCTGACGATGACGGTATGTCGAAACGCGTAAGGCAAATAAATAACTTTGTTTCTGTATCACTGTGGTTTCTTCACTTATTTTTAGTCATTAGCGTGATACTAGTCATGGACATCATCAACAAAATATTTATTTTCATACGAAGTACTTTTCGGCTGATTAATTATCCACATCTTCAATTATCGTTTACAGGGCTGATTTAAACTATTCGCTTTTGCAGGACAAATCCAAAATCAGCTTCGCTTCACGTAACTAAGTTCTCATAGTTATCTGGAAACGTTCTGGTGCTACTCATAATCGGAGAGATAAACAGGATAATAAGTTTTCTTTGAAAGTTTTCAAAAACCTGACATTTCAAATAAACTTCGGTTACTTTTAAGTTGATTTTGTGATCACGTGATGTTTGATCGTAAATTTTTTTCCATGGATCCATTAAGTCCGGAAACATTAACCTGAACAATAGGCACAATTGGAGCTTAATAGTATGCAACATTAATCTTAAAATTACTATTTTGTTTATTTAAAAATCAGTTGGAGGTGTAATTAATTTCATTACGGTTTGTTTTACTTGATTTATCATGAAACTCTTGAATTTTTTACACATTACCATGTTCCTTTAAAGAATTTAACGTTTTGAAAAATTGCACAGCAACTCCAGATGAAAACATGGTTGGATTATCAGATTGTGATTAAAAGCAATGAGTTTCCAGGAAACAGTTAGGAACTTTATTTTACTGCTTTTATTATCAATAAAAGATTCGTTCATTTTGAGTTTGATCTTGATAGTAGTGAAGTGGTTTAAAAGCACAATCTATTTAATCATCGTTGAATTTTTGAATTTGAGGGTATTTTGATATTCACTTTAGGTGAGAATAAGCTTCATACCTTCCATTAATCACGTCTATGATTTTCCTAGTATAATAAAGTGGTAAGTCTGCAGTCAGTAAATGAAATAATTGTTGAATGTTATATGCCTTTGTGCGACATAAAATTTTTTCTTTCAATACTTTCATGGCTGCTTCAACATAATTATTTGTGTTGTTTCCTCTGCTATTTTCCCTTACTTTATAGCTCCACAACTCAACACTGTTCAAATAATTAGAACAAATATAGTCCTGGAAATTTTTATGCTTTTGAACGGCTTCAGATTCGTGAAAGGCTGATAAAGCTACGCAATATGTTGCTTCATCATCTGCCATGACAACTGCTTTCCACATACTATACACTTCTTGTCTGTTTTCTTTTTCTATCTTATTTTTTCCATCCATTAGCCACCACCAAACAGCTTGGAGAACATGAAAAGAGCAGAGCCAAATTATTGAATAGGGATAAACATATTTGAGCCCATTCTGTTCTGCACGGGAGTTGTCAGTCATAAATATCGATGGACCATTGTCTCCATTACCACCAAATGCTTTTGGAGGCAAAATTTCTTTCAAAAGTTCAAGGCCTTTTATAAAAATTTCTTCAGCTTCTGATGAACATAAAAGTAACCCAAGTAACCTCCCACCTCTGAGTCACACATAAAGAGGAACACTCTGCAATTGAAACGGTCCATAGTCCCAGAGCTATCCACAAATACAATATGGCCTGCTGAAGACAACTCATGCACTCTTATCATTAGAGGAGGACATGCAGCAATGACGAAGTTGTCATTAATTACTGCAATTTTGGATAAAATTTCTGAAGATTTAATAAATGTCTTCAAACTGTTCAATATATTTTCTTCTGGGCCATACTGATTTCTGAAGACTTTGTAGTAAAGCCTATACACCCAACCAATAGTAGGTAGGATAGCTTTGTCAGCTGCCACTTTAAAATATTCATCTTCAAAATCTTCCATTAAATCTTGCCTATACAACTCATATGCTCTGGATGGCGTGTGATGATTTTTAAATAATTCTAAAAACTTGTTAGCAACCTCTTCTTTGACATCTCTAAATTGAAGAGCCACTGCATTTGCACACTCGTGGTTATGCTGATGAATTACATTAATCAATGTTTGAAAATCTCTTCTTAAATCGTCCTTAGACCTGCATTAAAAAATAAATAATAAGCCACATTTCCAAACGCTGTAATTTAAATTTGCCCAGATAAAAATTATTCACCTCACTCTTCGACAACCAACAGAAGATTTGATGGTAACTTTCAGCTTTGCTGGACATCCTGTGTTCTTTTTGAAATTTTTTGTACCGGGATTTTCCGTTAAGAAGCCCATGGGCTTGTATTTGGTTTTCAGCATTTTAAGGTTCTCATGTTGGCCCCAAATAGAAGCCCATGGGCTTCTTAACGGAAACAGGTTTGTCTTGCAATAATATTTATTTGATTAAGGAAAAGTTATTTTATTTAAACATTGCAACAATAGAACAATTTGATTCCATTTTTAGGGTTAAACGTTCTGACAAGGAATAAAGACGAGCGCACGCAGTTCATATTAATTGGAAAGACGTCTACCGGCAAAGCTGATAAATATTATAATTTGTCCCCAAATAAAGGCCCATGGGCTTCTATTTGGAAAGAAAATCCAAATACAGGCCCATCTGGGTCTGTATTTGGGTGGGCCTTTTAACGGAAAATCCCGGTACCATGACTTTTGGGATGGGTCCTATGCTGACATCGATATGTCGCCTATTGAAAATGTACAAACAAAATTCAGTATTTTTGTAAAGTTTGCAGCTTTTTGAAATTACGAAAATAAAAATGTATTTTTCTGCAAAAAAAATAAAATAAAGAATAAGAAATAAAAAAATTGACACAAACATTAATCTGTGTTTTAAAGTTCAATGAGCGATATTTTAAGAGCATATAAGAGCTCCAGATAAAACAGCTTTCTGCTTAGAAGAGCTCAATTTAGCTCAGGCTTTATGAGCCAGTCATAATGTTTCATGCTTTTAGCCAATGAGAGCACTTAATCATTCAGTTATACACCACGTGCTTTCTGTTTCTATTCTAGGGTCATAGATCTCTGCAGTGTTGCCAACTTAGGGTTTTTCGCGCTCGCTTGCGCGAAAATTATGAATTTTCATACAGCAAAGCTCCTACAATCCGGATTGGCTCCGAATTCTATTTCCGGTTTTCAAAAAATTTCCAAGAGGCTTCTCTTTTTCATCTCACTCTGGATAAATATACACTCCGCTTATAATACAACTTTTAATTTCATTTTAATTGCTTCCCCCCCATCTTTTTTACCTTTCTTCTGCCGGTTTTTTTTTTTAATTATGATTTCTTTTGTATGTTCGTTCTATTGTATCTGATAAAAGGTTAGGTATCTTAACATAGTTTAAAAGCAGTTGAATAATTTTTTTTTTACTTATAAACCAAAAAAATAAAAAAAATTGAAGTAGATAACTGTTTTGACTTTTTGTAAACTCCGCTTATAAAACCTCTTTTCAATTCTACGACTGGGCTCTACTGTGGACTCTTAAAAGTGGGATACACGAGTAAAAGATCGGTATCCATTATGTTACATACAGAGGCACAGCCAAGAGGGGAGAGGGGGATTACAGCTCCTCCCTCCTTCAGGGGTTGAAATTGCAATGAAACAAACACACAAACAAATGGTTGACCACAATCTTGTAGACAGC
>JAHWFO010023234.1:595048-663048 GCA_023313115.1 Rhysida immarginata | reverse complement strand
GACCTTAATCCCTTGGACTTTTTTCTGTGGGGTCATGTGAAAACGATCGTCTACAGCACAGAAGTTCCTAACATTATGGATCTGCGACAACGAATTGAAAATGCATGCCAAACCGTTCGTAATGCTGGCGACGAACTCTTCCATGACATCAGACGGTCGCTCATGCAACGAGCCGAAGCGTGCGTGCGAGCTGGTGGCGGGCACTTTGAACAATTCCTGTAATTTGGAGCCACGGGTTTGTCACTAAATTTATTGTACATAATTTTGAAACACCCTGTATGCCCTTTCGTTAATGTATAATTTATAACAGAAGGTTTCTAATTCAAGCTCCTAATTTATTTTGAAAAATAGCCTACTAACTTAGAAGAAACTACCCTTACTTCTCAACATAGTCGCACTTCTTTACATCGTGTACATTTAACATTTTATAATTAAAGAATCCACTGCCTTCGTCCATCTTCATTGTATTTCAATAGAAGAGGGCACAAGATATTAAGAAATAACTCGTAATTTAATTCTTTTATTTAATTTTACATAGAAAAATGATTTCAGAATTAATGCTGTAAAATCATCCCTTAAAATTTTTTTAATCAATTAAAAAAAAGAAAAGCCAAGCACAACCATCCATCCATAACTTAGATGGGATTCAACCTGTGACTCGAAATCTAAAAAATAGGAGACCGCTACACCAGCTATCGAGGCTACTAAATCTGCGAATACTTAATCTGAACTGAAATTTGTTTTATTCACCAATTTCACAGAATTTCGTTAAAAGTTCCGCCCGAAGATGCAACTTTGCTTCACTGCACTTCAATTATGTACCGATCACTTAAGATGGAGAAGTCTTTTTTTTTCTTTCTCCCAAGTATTTTTATATTTCATGCTAGAGGCGGCAATACAGTCTTATAGGCTCATTATCTTCAAACAAGATCGTAATAAGGGCTTTATGAAAAAAAAAAGGGACTTCTTGAATTCTTTCCTTATGAAAGTCTTTCTTTGCAACAATCTAAGACGGCTTTCGAGACTTGTAGAAATTTAACTCGTATACCTCACTTAATAATTAATTCGGTGTTAGTGAAAGAGGAAGAGTCGGACGAGAGATGGCACCCACCTTTCTCTTACTACACAATTTAGTTTCGATTTTGACTTTCTAGATGAGATGACTCTTCAAGAGACACACTTGAACAGATTTGATCATTTTTGACTCTTTTAACAATTATGAAATTTTAGATTTATCTGCATTTCTTATTAGAAGTACCTTTGTGAGTGCCACGTTATCTTATATTAAAAAAATCATATTTAAGCATACACGTTTAATGAAGGAAGACAACAACCTCTTTTCAACAAAAGAATTTATAAACAACTTGAATGTACATTTCGACTACATTTTAATTTTTTATAAATTCTGTATTGTGATTGAACTTTTTCTTATATGTTTATTTATTTATTTATTTATTTATTTATTTATTTATTTATTTATTTATTTTTCCACTGGAAAATATGAAAAGAAGCTTATATGTGCTTATTATCTAAAATTTTTAATAAATAAATTAGTAAATATTAAAAAAAAACCAACATGCTTTACATGATAACTACAAACCCAAAATAAAAATCTTGGAAATCTGAAAAAGTGGCCCATCCCGTGCCCAGTGATTTTAATGAAACCTGAAGACGTGGCTCACCCTCCTACCTGAGATGAAATTAAATGAAAATTAGTTTTTAACCCTTTTTAAGAATTCAAATTTTGAAAATTTTTATACTGGATTGTATTATCATGGCCACATAGTTACTAAACCAAATTCTAAGCTCTTATGGACGTTGAAAAAGTGAATCAAAATTACTTGCAAATTTTGACCCAAAATAATAAACACGCGAGTTGTATAAAAAAAAATAAAACCTTGCAAGCATTCCAGAATTGCTGAAAATAGAATTTGAAAACGTTAATCATTGTCAAGTTATCATGATTACGGCAGAAGGATAAGATATAGACCAAGCCTGCATTTCTTTTAAGTATGCTAACGCCCCTAATAAATGCTGGTTTAAATAAACTTAGATTGATTAATAAGAGTAACTTCCCATTTTCACATTCCTGTCAAAATTGTTCAAATTTTCTCTAAAATCAGGCTGCTAGCAACAGCATTTTTATACAAATTTCATGCCAGGATTGGCAGAAGATTGTCAGTAGATAAGACTTAGAGCAACAAAGCTAGTCTTTGTAATGACTTGCATCTGGAGAAAAGGAACTGATTTCATATGAATAGAGGTGAAAAAAATTAAATTAAAACCGAAATACTCTGAGCTGTCTTATTTTGTGAGAGAAATTTTCATAAATCAAAGAAATCTTAATTACTGTTCTTAAACTATCATCAATTGCATTTGGCGAATAACAGAAGTTCTCAACAAAATTACAATTTTTAATATTCTGCAATAATATCTAATATTTTGTTATTTAATAATGCAATTACAATACAATATACAAACCTATAGGTGGTACGGCACTGAGTGAGGCTCTTCTAAACATCAAAATAGGTTGGTGCCAGTTATGTGTCCTTTTCTAATTCTTAAAAACATTCTACAGCAAATTAAAATTCTATGGCTTAAATTAACCACAATAAAAATTAAGAAAAGAAATAATCTTCCACAAAAAATATCAATGCATTTAATTTCAATATAAAATAAATCAATAGTTAAAATGAAGTTAATAGAATGTACATAATCTACCAGGGCTGTCTTTATTTTAATAATCAACCTTTAAAAAGGAAGACAAATTTATTTTAAATATTTTAAATTTCAATATTAAAGATGAGCATTGTGTCAACACATCTTTATATACAGATAGTGCAAAAGTAAAGCAGGTTCATTTTTTATTGAAATGATATACAGAAATCAACTGATATGCAGGGATAGAAAAACTTCACTGATTCCATGTATGTTTGCGCGTATAGTTTGTGACCACCCGAGTTTTACCCTACTGGGATACTGGATTGGCAGCTGTGTACCATGATTTGCCGATTCGGCTCTGGCATTAGAGGTCCGCTGATTTAATATCCTGAATTTCTTTTTGTGGGGATAGGTTAAGGTTTGGTTGTTTTGTTTGGTATTAACGTCCTTTTCAACTGCCATGGTCATTTCAGGACAGCGTTATAGGGGCCGCAAATTTTGCCTCACAAGGTTCTTTAATGTGCAGCCGGCAAACGATTACATGGGACCAACGGCTTTACTTCCCTTCCGAAGGAAGTGCGCGATCTCGGGATTTCCCCCTGAAAAATCCTTGTTGTCCTCGGCCGGGATCGAACCCGCATATTCGGGCATCAAAGGCAATCACGCAACCGCTGAGCCACCAAGGGCGATGATAGGTTAAGGATGTTCCCCCATTACGACAACTGGACAATTTGAAGGAACACATCTCCTGTGCAGTGGAGCTGATAACCAAGGATAAGTTGATACCATCTGGGAAGAAATGGACTACTGGTTTGACATTTGCACTGTCATCCACATTGCTTATATCCAACACTTGTAATGTCCATATGAAACTGGACAATAAATATGGTTTTTGTATGTCAGTTTAATAAAAAATAATCAGTTTTATGTTTGAATGGCCCTGTACATACCAAAGAAAGAATCCATACCAGATAATAGAATATTTAAAGTAATAATGAAATACCCGATACATTGGAAAAGTGTTACAAGACTTATAAAAAAAAATATATCTAAAACCTGGAATCAAATCGAGGACTACAATTATCAGATTCTTACCCGACAAACATAGAGCAAAACACCCTCCAATGTATCTTAATATGCTATTAAAGCCACAATGATATCCATAGAATAGAAGGAATATTCTTTTCTAACACTCAATGGATGATAAAAAAAAATCACTTACATTTTGACTTCACTGGCCAAATGTTAACTAAAATGCATTGCTTCATTAAATATTCTGTGTTAGTTCATCTGACCCTTAAAATCATAACTGTAGTGTCAATGAAGTACCAAAGACGAATTACATCATAATGACTGGCGATTCGATAGACCTGTCTGAACAATGCTTGACAGATAAAGAGTTGAGCCCAGTGAAATTTGGAGGCAATAGCATATTGTTCATGTGCAAAGTTGATGTATAACTAAATGTATGACTAAAAAACACATTAAGCAAAAGAAATTGTATTTTTCAACAAGTTTAATGAAACTTAAAATAATTACATAATTTTTTTTCTTTAATGTAAATGGCCATTGAAAACTTTCAAAGAGAGAAAAAAAAAGAAAGTTATCAATATTAAAGAATAGAATTACAACAAAATCTGGATTACATAAGCTTGATTCAGAACAAAAAAAGAAACATTTAAGAGCTAAACAAAAATTTGAAAATAAAATTTTAGCAAGACTTCATTAATGGAATAATAATAATAATAATAATAATAATAATAATAATAATAATAATAATAATAAAATAATTAATGAAATCAACCCTACCCCCACTGAGTTAAAAACTCATATTTAAGACATAATTCTTAAAGAGGAAAAATAAACTATATCATTAATGATGACAGCAAATCAATACCATTTTAATAAATTTTATTTCCAAATTTGAATAATGGCAGGTAACGATATGTTATTTTGCAATGGGCTAGGGGTGGGAGGGTCGTTATTGAATTTTCAGTTTTGCAATTTTATTCCTAGGGATTTAATTAGAGCAAAAAAATCACCTTCGCACTTAGTCACTATACACATTATTGATGATGACAATAAAAAAATTTCCAACACAAAAAAATTGTTCAAAAAATACCAACTAACTTTAGTAAAATACATCATAAAAATATTGACGGTAGTGTTATTGTCAAATGACCGTAAAAGGATTTCGTCGTCAGAGGTTCGAGAGAGAGAGAAAAAGGCTTTCGAACTTTCTAGTGAAAAATATGACGCAAAAAATTTTTACATTGTATTCTATTACCATTATTACACTTTCTGTATTATGTCCATAAAAATAAGTACAATGTAAAAATTAATATTCCTTTTATCTTCCATTTAAAAAAAGTTTTTCTCAATTCTTTTATGCATTTCATATAAAATAGATGTAGTATATCTCATGTCCAAAATAACCAAACTTTTTTTTTTTAATATTAGAATGAGGATGGAACGTCTGAATCTGCCAGCAGGGTTTCTGACGTTACGGCAAACTTTGCAAAAGGGTCACGAAATATACTGTATGATATTTATGAAAATAGGTAATGTCTCAAAAGTTGTCTTACAATTCGTGAATTTATATTATTTACATAAACAAAAATAAAATAAAATAAAACCAACAAAGTAGACCCCCAAAAAAAGTCACTGTAAAATAAAAAATTTTCAACATGAACAACAAAAATTTTTTTGTTCACGTTTCTGAATTGTTTCAGACATTAAAAAAATAATAATCACAACCATACAACAGCTAACAGTAACAACAAGAACAACAACAACAATATTGTATAATTTATCGTCAACAAATAAAGCTAAATTACTATCTTTACATAATACAAAACATTTAGTAACAAGCTACATGTCCTGTTAAGGAACACATTAACAGAAGATTTTGCTAAAAGAGAATTATCAAGTTTGATGCACAACCAAACCTAAAAAAGGTGAGCAATATGCGAGTAAAGTGATCCATATTTGCTCAAATAGGTGGAGGTGAGGATAGGAAGGGAACTAATAAAAACCACTTTTTAGACTCAAGTTTTCAGATTTTTACCAATAATAAGCCTGCTTCAGTATTTTAATGCTAAGATAATCTAAAAACCTGCCAATAGTAATGAACTAGACTGATCTACTATATTCTCATTAAGATAACTGCTAAGAATGTGCAATTTCTAAGATCAATTTGATATTTTTGGTGCTTTAATTTCATAAAAATATTTTGTATGTTTTATAAAAAAAAAAAAGTGCATGAATGCATTTGTGCCTAATAAGGATAATAAATATACTGTACCCCTATGAAATGCATTTTATGTATGTTTGTGGCTGAATGGACTGCACTGGATATTCTAGGGGGAAAAAATTACTGACCACTTAATAGTTTTTTGGTCCCCATTTAGAAATATAATGCACAATAGTAACTTGACACAATAGAAAGTATTCCATTGCAAAAGTATGATCTCATGAATATAGCTTACATAAAAAGAACTTGTTTATGGAGACATTTCTGAAATTATCTTTTTTTTTCCTTTAAGACAATAAATGAAAACTACAAACCACATTCATTAATTTTAAATTATTAAAGGTCTCTAAATTCATTTACTTTCTGCAGGAAATAAAACTCATTAAATCTCACAAATCAGACCCATTTTTACTAAGGATGTGTTCACTTATTCCCTTGGAGTGACTTCAATGATTCAGAGTCTGTTCCTTTATTCATTCGACTGTAAGGCGGAGCAACTCCCTTGACTCTATCTTCAAGTTGGAATTATTAGTCATGAGCTAGCACATGCACAATTTTGTCACTGACCAAGCAATCACTACATGCAAAAATGAAAATGTATTTTAAGCTGATAGAAACTTTGTCTGAGGACCATTTCTTTTGCATAGTTTTCAACTTTTAGGTGCCCCCCCCCCCCCCTTGATACCTCAAGAAGTTGCAAGCGCGGAGAAAAACACTATGAATCCATAACCGCCACTTTCTTCGTTTAATCATAATACCATGACTTGAAGCCAAGATTCCCGAGCGAATAAGTGAATACCTTGGAGGTCCCATTATGCAGTGGTGTGTTGGGATCATCTCGCACGAGCCTGTTGTCAAAATTTTTCAAATTTATTGGGTTAATTGTTAAAATTTGACAAATTTGGTGAACTAGTTCGCTGTAGTTTTCCGCACTTTTTTCTATATTTTTTCCTTTGCAACTTATCAAACATATGCAAGAAACATGCACTTTATATAAATATTTAAAAATTTCCTTAACATTTACAAAGGTGCCTCAAAACTAAGTTGTACTTGGATCCCTCTAAGTTCCTGATATGCACTGCTTGACTATATGAATCAAGCTGGTTTTAAGAACTTCTCAACAGACCACAGGCTTTATGCTGTAACAGTCAACCATAACAATGGTTCAAGTAAGCTAAAATAATATCATGCATAGGCACACTAAAACTTATTAAATGATCTATTTATTCCTCTTAAAAGGATATCAGTAATTTCGTTATCTTTGTCTGAAAAATTAAAATTATAAATGTAAAGGGGACCATTTGCCATATTTCCTATGTATGTAGACATAAATATGTTTGTTCTTAAGTACAATGTTCAAATTAATGACTTCTTAAGTCATCAAGTGATACCGGTTTAGAAACCTTAAAGTGCTTTCAAAACCCCCTATTATTCAAAGGCGATATCCAATTACAATCCCTTCTCAGATTTTAACCCTTTTGCTGCGTAAAAAGCGATATATCCATCCAAAACTTTAATACCTTACCTGCAGAAAGGCATTAAAAAACTTCACTATGCTGCAAAAAGTGAATAATCAAATTTAATTATGCAGTGAAAGGGTTAGATAAATATTTAAATATATTTTCAAGTCATATAAGGAATTTAAATACATATTTTTAAGCTATAAAGAAGATTCTTTGGTGTATTAAGGACAAGGGCATGGCCACTTAATTTCCAAGCCTGTATCATCTGCTTACATAGACTATAATGCATTGTTCGCATGTTTTTTTCTTTAATCTACACGAACTTCCCTTCTTTAAGGAAGTACATAATTTTCACGTAAAACCCATTTTTTCCTTCCCACTCCCCACCCTGAATTTCATAAGAAATTTTTATTTCAATAAGAGAACTTTATCGAATTAAAACCGTGAGAACATTTTTGTCAGGATTGTGTCAATTCACTTTCATATAAAGCAAACATTTACCAAAACATATATATACAAACAAAGGCAATTCTTCATCTAGAGTGGTGTAAAAGCTCGATTTTAATTAATTATAAACATGGTCTGCGACCAAAAAAACTGCTAAGATGCACTGATTAATTCCTATGTTTTTTGATGCACTGAAACTGATAACGACCTCAGTTTTCTGCCATCACGTTCAGTTTTTTTGGCAGATTTGTGTGTCGTAACTCAGCAGGATGCAAAGGTCACCAAGAATGTAATCAAGTATAAAAATGGCAGACTACAGTTTAATGTTAACGCATAAAACTTCACATACAAAAGGAGAAGCATTATAGGTCTCATAAGCAAGTATAGTCAGAAGCTCCAGTTCAGTGCGATTGGGCAATATCGTTTTATAAATTGCATAATTTACTCATGACCGAACTTTTTTTTTAATCTGCTACAAAATCGAGGGAAATATACTTCGATAGTGAAAAAAGAAACAAAGTAGACATGTAGCTTCTTGCATTCTAATTTGTCATTATGAGTATCAGAGTTAGTACTCTTTGTTTTCTTTCTTTTTTTTTTTTTTCTTTTTTAAATAATTGTCTTATTCGTTTCTTTGCCACCTCATTTTTTCAGTTCCGTTTTAATAAACACAAAGATTTTATCAGTTTTACGTTCTTATACGAGTAATTCCAATTATAAGGGTCACGGATCGTTATTTTGTAAATACAAACGTTTAATAACGCATTTCTGCAAAATCTCACATTTTCTGAATTCTGTTCATGTTGCATGCACTGCATTCTAGTGAACTTAATAGGGGATCATTCAAAAACCCATTCACAGAAGCTTCCCAGTTCATGCTATATTGATCAAGAATATTTTACATGGCTGGAAGCCGAAAGCGCAGATACAGTCAAACCTCAATATCTCGAATTTTGTGTTAACAGAAAAAAATTCAAGATATGGAGGGTTACTTTTAAATCAAGATTTTTAGGTTATTAAAAATACTGTGAAAATATGGAGAAACAGTAGGAGATAAAATGGTACGTGTATAAAGAGTTAAGCCACGTACAAGCGGAGCAAGTAGCATCATAAATGCACAAACTGCACATGCACTGCACTCTTGCCAACGAGATCGAAAAATATTTTCTTGAATTTTTTTCATAGTGCACGAAAATTGTCTTACTTTAACGGAAGTGATGTCGAATTTTTCTTTTTCTTACGAAGAATTTCTCTTTACAAAAAAGATCTTAACTTCTATGTTTTCGAATGCTTTGCATTTTGCTGGTACACAAAATCAAAATTCGACATGCGAGGTTTTCAGAGAAAATATTTTGAGGTAATGAGGGAAAGTCATTAAATTCGATTCCAGCTGTTGTACATACAAATTCTCTTCATCAACATTATTTTATTTCTAGAAGAATTTATAATTCTGCTCCTATATATATATATTAAAAATATTTCCCTTAAAGGAAATTGGCGGAGAGTTATAAAAAAATGGGTTTTTTCAAATAATGATTTTGATTCTTTTTTTCCTTTTCCATCATAATTTTATACTATTATTTTTTAATCCTCCTTTTAGATTTAGTTTTTAGTTTTAGTTTTAGTATAAACCCTATGAGCTTAGGCTCAGTGGTTTCATTTTATTGTATTTATTGTATCAATCAAAATGTAGGGAAATAAAAATTTTTCGAGACAGCGAGATTCGACTGTATTTTGTATTTCTCAAAGATTACTAAAAATACTGATGTCACCTGACCCGTGCTGCAACACATAGAATTCACGGTAGAAAGCCCTACTTATTACAATGATCATATTGCATTTTATAAAAACTATTTCAAAGAAATGATAAAAACTGTGGAGAAATAGTAGTAATAAATTAAAGAACATCCAATAGTAACATGGACAAACGACACAAATGGCAACACATGTCTGATGAAGAGGACAGTGTCTTCAAAATGTACATCCATGGCTCGCATTAAAAATCTCATTTGTGTCATCAGTGAGAGCTTGCAGAAGTTCACCAGCTTTCTCTCGAGAAGCTACGGGATATTCTGAAAACAGCACCAACCTAACCTAAAATCGCGCTTTTTTGGGGGGAGGGGTTGCACTAAACTGGAGGCTCTGTATAGTGAGCACTGCTAAATTATTATACTGTAACCTAAAAAAATGAACTTTATGCTATACTGCTAAAAATGAATTAGTACTATTCAAGGGCGTAATAAAAACTTGTTTTCAGAGACATAACACTTAATACACTCTGCTATCCATAACCAAGTTTCTATGACGGCCAATCTTCAAAATATCTGTACATAACAGCAGAAAATGATGGCCATTCTTTCTTTCAGTGCACCAAAAATGTCATGCAGATTTCCCCCCAAAAAACAAAAAATTGCAGACCTGTGTAAGCAACATATAATCACAACAGACAAGTGATTATACATAGCAACAGATTGTATAAAATTATAGATAAAAAATGATAATAACGAGATCATAATACCTTAGGTATACATCACGTTTAAATTAAAAAGTCCCTCTCTTGTAGTCAAAACATCAGCAATATGGTTTTTGAATTAAACAATCCACTAAAATCAGTGGGCTTTCAAAAAAAGTGAAGAAAAAAAAATAGGAAAGAAGCACACACAAACACTGGGGAGAGGGAATGTGATAAAAACATTGATGGCAGCTCAGCTGCTCTTCGCACTTATCCTGGCAGCAGTATTGTTTCTGAAGTTGACAACAATGACAGTGATGTTATCGACAGAACCACGGTAATAGGCCTGCAACGTGATGCTCTTCGCTCCATAATGGGGCTCGTCGAGACGTTCCTTAATGTAGGACACAGCCTCATCGTTGCTGAACGTGTCCCAGAGGCCATCTGATGCCAAGATCATAAACTGGGGCTTGACATCGTCCAAGTTGAACGTCAAGACATCGGGATCGGCGATGATGAGTTTGCGATCCTTTAAAGGATAATCTCCAAGTGCCCTCGAAGTAGCAAGGATGCCAGCAACCCGCCAGACTCCATTAAATGCAACAAATCCTCCTGCCTGATTGATACGTTTGCGTTCTTTAATCTATAAATTTATAAAAATACAAAATGGAATAAATATTTAGAATTAATAGATATAAGTTTTATTTCTTTCTAACCATTAAGGCTTTTTAATACATGCACAAGGAAAAAAATTAGACTTTAATGTGAATGACTTTTTTCATGTACAACATCATTTCTCAATGTAGGAGGGTCACTCCAAAAATAATGCACAACATTTTTTTTAAATTTATTTTTTATTTTACACCCTTACAACTTATGGAGTTCATAGATATCCTTTAGGAACAACATGTCATTTTTCCACTTAATCCCCGCCCCTTTCAACTGCTTTATGCCACCTCGGACTGCTCGTGCACGCTGCTCAACAGTGGCTCAAACGTGCTGGCCTAGACTTTTACCAAGGATATGTAAGGCAGTTGAAAGAGACGGGGATTATGTGGAAAAATGACATGTTGTTCCTAAAGGATGTATCTATGACCTCCATAAGTTGTAAGGGTGTAGTATAAAAAATATTTAAAAAAAAAAAAAAAAAAAATATTGTGCATTAATTTTTGGAGTGTCCCTCGTAATTGCTCTATTTCACAAGATATTTTGGTGTAATGGTCCACAAGTTTTCTGATTCCATCTGCAAAGAAGGCTTTTTGTTGTCCTGGACTCCATATCGATAGCTTTTTGTTGGAGTTTGAACAATATTTTTATTTCTAGTAGGTATCGGGCTTCTTCTTTTCTATTCCTCGTTTACCTTTTCAATCTTGAGGATGTTAAATAACCATTGGATCTAATGAAAATTAGCCTAGAAAGGGACAGCCTGCTGAGGTATCGCTTGGTCCTCCATACTTTTTAATAAAGGAACAAAGACAAACATCCATGTCCTCGGTGCAGGATTTGAATTCACAACTTATTGATTTCAAGAATAACAAGACTGTGCCTTAGCACTCTTGGCCACTGAGCCAGCTCAGCAGATACCATGTCTGGAAATAAATGGTACATTGGATGATACCACTTTAAATGCTCGATGTGCAATGCATCCTTCCCCCCTCACGTCAAGTGATTGACTGAATGGCTACAATAATCCAATGTCACATTTCAGGCAGATTGGTCAGTACTGGTGGTATGTAAGAATAGTCCTTGACAAATGTGACAATGTCATAGAAGTTGGTCTTGCAGACCACAATGGATTCACATATGTTCAGTGAAATAAATACCAGGGAGTTTTCATTTAAAAAGCAAGTGTAAAAGATATAAGATGGCACCAATGTTCCTAATTGTCACAGAAGTTTGGCTTCACCTTAACCAGTTTGTTTCCAGCTGTTGTTTTTATTAGTAAGCTGTAATTTTTGAAGTGGATAAAAATATCAAAACAAAATAATAATAATAATAATAATAATAATAATAATAATAATAATAATAATAATATTTTATGTTGCCTATGAAAATTCCTGCATTGGAAAATGAAAGAACAATTCTTAAATTTTGCATCACAAAAATGCACAGTCCTACACTTCGACCCTTGTATGCAAATTTTTCACCCAAAAAACTTAACTAATGTCATCGGCCAAGTAGGCCTCCTGTAATTTTTTTCTTTTCCCTAATCTTTCTATTACCAATTCATTTAACTCCACTGAACCAGAAAGTATCTATAAGAATTGTTTTAACGACTAGATTATTTGTTGGCATCCATGTATCGTATCAAATGGGGCCTGTTTATTTGGATGATTAAAACCAATATTTTGTGTTTTAATGAATAATTCCCAGTATTTATTTGACTGAAGATATGTTATGAAGATAATGAGGTTGCCTAAACTTGGATAGTTCTTCTTTCATCCAATGTAATATAGAAATGCCCCATCAATACAAGAAATAAACTGTTCAAACTTGATTTAGGTATGACTTTAACCTTAATTTCCCTCTTAAACTGTCCACCTCATGCAAAACACTCTGTGGTATGCATTATTCCTCATATTGTGATACCATTCTTCTGCAGATTTCTGATCTTGGCTTACATAAGTCTGAATGAAGAAAAATCAGAGTACAGATTCCTGTTCACTAATGATGCAATCTGCAATGGGACAGCCATACTATAAGAGAAGGAACGAAATGTCTAACATTTAACTCAAATGTAATTTTTACTCCTTATGCTGACGAGTAGGCTTATTTCTTCTTTCATATTTCCTTCTTTTCTAGTCCTCTTTTACCTTTCTAGTTCTCGAGTCCACCTGGTCATGGGTTCGAATCAAGTTAGTGGGCATGGATGTTTGTGTTTGTCCCGGGCTGCGTATAGATATAACTGTGTAAAAGGCACAAAATGACCGTAGTAGTCGACGCCTTAATTTCTTGAACCCCCCCTCTCTTTTACCTCTCGGTGTTGAGGATGCTAAATAACCATTGAATCGATTTAAAATTTAATGGAGCTGGGGCCTAGCTTGGTCTTCTAAGCTTGTTAGAAAATGAACAAACACAAAGAACAATGCCTCAGCGGAATTCTAACACGTGGCTCGATGGTCTCAAGAGCGCACTTCATATTTGCTTTACTTCCCGATTTCTCCTTAATATTAAAGGGCATAGTCTAAGATAGATGCATTTGGGCTTTGAACCTGCTCTGCTGAAGCCCAAATCATGCCTGCAGTAAAGATAAAGGAAAACTAAATACTTGCATTCTAAAAAAGATGTTTAAAAAAAAAATTTAGATTATGAACAAATACTTCATAATCTGAATAAAATTAATAAATATAAACAGCGAGAAAAACAAAAATTTTAAAATGTGTTATACATAAATTATAGTAATACAGCCAACCCTCAATATAAGGCTCCCTGATAAGGATAAGACTGCACGATCTCATTGTTCTGTAGTCGATTTCAATGCATTTAAAATGATACCGTTTAAAACTATACCGGATAAACAGGATAATCCGCTTATATGGATAAATTTCTATGCTAAAATTTGCGTTGAACCCCGCTTAAACAGATAAAATAACTCTAAATGCACTGTGATGTCATTGGCAGACACATTTTGTGTAATATGCATACTCTGCGTGTAATAGCCACTTTTATCATTTCCCTCTACGCCAACGGGTACTGCTGCCTAAAATTGCTGATTGGTCAGTAATAGCACTGCACCCACTATACTGGGTGGATACAAAAATGAACCTTTTATTTTTGCAACCGAAGCAGATATGTCAATTTTGACGAATCCAATGAATAGTAAGTCGTGGGCAACCTATCCCATGGTGCACTTTTCATCATCCAAATATGCAAATTAGGACACATTTAAATCCTATCTTAAAAACCGTAACGGATACACGAAAAATTCCAATTGAAGACTTGTTTAGCATGGAATTCCGAGCAAAAAAAAAAATTTTCCAAAATCCAATGAACGGATCACCAACAATCACATTTGTAATTTACAAATAGCCAAAGTGCATAAATAATTTTACTCCAAATTTAATCATAATCGCTGTTCCTTTGCCTTTTATTTGCTTTTCCTCATGAAAGTGAATGTTATTATGGTAATTTCTTGATTTGCATGTTGAACATTCAAATGTCCTTGTGAAGTGCATAGGGAGGTAACTAATAAATTCAACATATGATTGTTGGTGATCCATTCATCGGATTTTGGAAATTTTTTTTTGTTCGGAATTCCATGCTGAACAAGTCTTCAATTGGAATTTTTCGTGTACTTATCCGTTACAGTTTTTAAGATAGGATTTGAATGTGTCCTAATTTGCATATTTAGGAAGATGAAAAGTGCACCATGGTCACCCACAATTTCCTATTCATTGGATTCAACAAAACTGACATATCTGCTTCGGTTACAAAAATAAAAAGGGGGCTCATTTTTTTTTATCCACCCTGTATAACATGGAATGAAAGTAGCCACAGAATGTGTTACCATTCTCTTAGCAGCAAATATGGATGGCAGTGAAAAGTTAAATCCTATGATCATTGGAAAAGGTAAAACTCCATGATGTTTAAAAAATGTGAAGCATTTGCCAACCCTCTATGAAGCTATTTCTCTAGAAAAAGTTCTCTCCAATCAGCTATTTCAAAATATTTTCCAAAGTTATAAAAATATAATTTCTTTTGCTCATTTTGATTCTTATGTATCCCTATTTTATACTGTAAAAGTAAATATTAGACACTGTTCAAATCAATTGGTGTTGATACTTTACTTTTTTTACGTGAAAACCCCAACTCCGGATAAAGAGATACTCCGCTTATAGGGTTTTTTTTATTCCGGTGCCAAGGATATCCTTATAGCGAGGTTCGACTATAATAATAATGAAAGCATTAAAAAAGTTCTCTTAGAATAAAATTTACACTCACCTGTTGGGGTTTGTGATCAAATGAAAGAGGAATTGCCGTGCCTTTGCCATCACAAATGACCCCTCGGGAGTCTCCAACATTGGCGACAATTAATTGGTTATCGTAATGCAATGCCACTAATGCAGTTGTCCCTGAAATTAAGAACAATTATTTAATGATGAAATGGGGGAGGAATGTCCAACATATTTTAAGTTAATGACAGTGCATTCACATTTGACTGCTATAATTAAAATGTCTAATAAAAAATGGAAAACTAAAGTTAAGTAATTATTTTACTCATCACGTCAGAGTAGCTGTAAAAGCAATTATATAATTATATTGATTTAAACCAGTTAATTACTTACATAATAATTCTGTTATGCAAAAAGAGAGAGAGAATTATCCAATAGCAAACGAATAATTACGGTAAATTTTTTAACAAGACTGAAAGTACAATATATGAAATTTTCATTCACTATTTAATCTATCTAAGCCAAAAGCATGTAATGATCACATAAATCTGCCAAATGATACAAAATATTTTAAAAATTTGAGGAGAATTTACAAATTCAAAAACTCTGTAAATGAATGAAAATATTCTTTCACTCTGTGCCTTGTTAAACTTAATTCTTTGAATGCGAAAATACCAACATTTCATATGCAACAATCTGAAAACTGGATTAATAATGTATCACAATTTACTGTACCTGCTATATCCCTTGAAGCTTTAGCAAGTGCTATTAATTCCTTATCAACATTCAATATTTCTTCAGCTAATAGCTGAGGAAAATTCACATTTTTAAGTTCAGGTTTTAAAGAGGTCTCTGCAAGACGTGATGATAAACTTTTGAAAAGGTTTTTTTCTACAAAATCAGCTGCACTCTGAAAGAAAAAAATAATCAAAACCATTAATCGGAAAGTTATGTATAAATGAAAAACATAGATTAATGAAGCAGAAATATAGTCAGTATTCTATCAAGCAATGACTTTCATCTACAGGGTGGCCCATAAGTAAGTTCAGGTTTTTACAGCCTTCAACTTTTGAACGGAGCAAAATATATTAAATCCATAAAGTGATGAGACTAGCTAGTTAGTTCCAATACTGCCTCATTTTACTTTGGATGTCTGCGCATCTCTGAATGAAACTTCCCCTGAAAGGTGGATTGGGTGCGGTGGCCCCATCGAGTGGCCTGATTTTTTCTTGTGGGGCTATCTCAAAGATAAAGTCTACACCCACCCCATTGACGGCATCGAAGAACTGAAGGAGCTGATAACCCAAGAATTTAATGCGATTCCTACAGAGTTCTATCGCAAGGCGTATGCAAATGTGGCTTTGCGCCTCCAAGCAGTAATCGATCTCGATGGAGCATATTTGACATTGCACTGGAAAACTGTACAAAGAGCTATTTTTGTATCGTTTGATGATGTATACCACTTCATAGATTACATAACTGTGTTCTACAATGGAGTTATTGGCTGTCAAACATCTGAACTAATTTATGGGCCACGCTGTATTATAGTCCTGGAACACAGAGCTCAAATGAATGCAATCAAACAAGTTATAATCAAAAGATGAATTAATATCCGAATATCCCTTCAATTAAATTTCCAAATGCAATTGTTAGACTATACACCACTAACAATTAATGACAAATAATGATTAACAATTGAAATCGGAACCACCCAGGTTTAATTTAGTTGGGGAGACTGTAAATATGTGAAAAACTTCACTCATCTTCCCATTCATTAAATGACACACAACAAAATTTTTGTCAACATTTTTGCAATTACTGAAACATGAAATTTTATTTTCAAGCTTTAAGATATAGTATTTAATAATATGCATATGCAAAATAGTAAAGGTAAACAGGAGCCTATAGAATTAGAAAATCATATATCAACAGAAGATGATGGTGCCCAATTTAAATTCTGCACTATAAACATAATTAAAATAAGGCCCTTATCACATGGCACAACACAAATTACTAAATTAATTACAAAACTGAAATCACTAACTACGGTAGTTTCTGGATAATAGTAAAAAATAGCGTTTCACACTTTTATTATTATTATGTTTGGTCGTCACGGGCTAACCCGGATTGCATCTCTTAGCGGACACAGGGCCAAAGCCACGAGACGCAGCAAACCAGTTTACTCAAATCTCTGTAAATTTTAGTCACTAATCAGTTAATTTGATCCTTGCAATAGTCTACTGACTCAAGTGAAGAGGATATTATCTTTTATTACTATGATTATAGAAGAGAAAGGCAGAACAGAAAGGAAAATATTGGATCCATATTATGTTAACTGCTGAGAATTTGTTGCTGCCAAAGAACTTCAACAAACTGATGCAAAATTTTTGGCATTTTATAAAATGTCCAAAGAGTCATATTTAAATTTAGTTGAAATACTTTCTCCTTGTATTCACAAGAATAATACTCCAATGCGATAATGTGTCGGTGCAGAAGAGAGGATTTTAATTTTTGGTCCAACATTTGTAGAACCTGTCGTCTGCTCGAAAAACCACTCCTTAAAGCAGAAATGGCCTCATCATTGCTGTTAAATCGCCTCCACATAGTGGCTTATTCGGCCTTATTCAGTGAGTATATCCTGTTTAGGAAAACGAAGAAGCTACTTCATGGGAGACAACTTCACAGTAATGATGTGGCCATTATTGCAGCTGGGGATGGGCCTTTATATTTAAGGCTTTAACGGGCGAAATATCAATGTCAAAAGTGTGTGAGTTTCAGGGTTGTCTGTGTGGAAAGAGATTTGTAATCCCACCAAATCTGGTTGCCGTATGATTGTGTCTCCTATGCAACTGTATAAACTTTATGAATGCCCCTCGTATGTGCCAAATCTCTAGTTTTACAATACAGTTGAATAACTGAATTGAAAAATGTTAAGTAAGAATAACAGAGAAATTAGTAAAACTTATTTATAAAAAAAAAAAAAAAAAAAAAAAAAAACCCCTAAAATATCCAAAAATATTATTTGGAAAAACAATTAAACTATATTTCATGGACTTATTAATATATGCGAATGCTTTTATGAAAAAATTATAATCAAATGTTGAGTGCACTTTTGGATAAGTTCTATTAAAACAGTATGTTCCATATATTGAATTTCTATATATCGATTTTTATCTATTTATATCTATTGATTTTTTTAAATGGAACTGATGATTTCAGTATATGAAGACCATACTATACAAGGTGCATTCAAGTTCTAAGGTCTCCTAATTTATTTTTTAAAAAGTACTGACCCTAGAAAGCTGAAACTGCCATCATTTGTCCTAATAGTCACCCTCCAGTCATTTGGTTGCAGCAGTCTTCCAATCATGATGTCAGCGTTGTGAAAAATGTGTATGGCTAGAGGGTGACTATACACACAAATGACGGGAATTTCAGCTTTCTAGGATCAATATTTTTTCCAAAATAAATTAGGAGACCTTAGAACTTGAATGTACCTCATATATAGTCTTTTTAAATCAGTTAGATTCACAAGCCACTAATAGAGACATGTTGAAGTGAGCCAGCTAAATAAAAGCCTCAAATATTAATAAAATATTTTATTAATATTCCAGCTGGACTATCAATTTTTTCACTAGATTATTTAAGTGCTTTTATTGTTGAGAGTTTTGTTTATTTCATCATCACTAGAATTACTTCTGACAGAATGGAGATTGTCCTTCTTAATTTAAGATTCCAAACTGTCACCATTCGTTCTTTGCATTTCCTTATTTGCAAGAGAGACTCTTCATTTGTAAAATGAATTATGAAACCCGTGATTCAAATTTAGAATTCTAAGATTGTATATAGCATTTTAACATTATGTAAATACACGTTTACTATATTAATAATGATACATATATAGCTTTCAATTTGAAGGTTTAAAGCAATGTTTAATTAACATAATGTGTCATGGTGACTGTCCATAGTAAGAGAATTGATGTTATACCTCTTCTCTACACCTGAAGCTTTGCACTGTCATCTGTGAGTGGTGATATCACTCACAAACTCGTAGGAGAATGTAAATTCTACTGAGGTCAATATGACCTCACCATCCTATCAGTATTTTTTTCATATGATATATTCTTTGTCTTACATTATTTTCTCTAATATTTAATGAATGATGAGTGAACCAACATATCTGCATTTAAAACAAGGTCATGACTAATGCAATGACACAAATTTATCCACAAAAGCAGTTAGCAACACATGGGACTAAAATTTTGAAAAATTAAACGTGTAGGTGAATGGCAATAGTGATCTCACCGTGGTGTTGTGCCCTAAAAAGAACAATAAAAGGTTAAAAATTGAAACTATAAAAATCTTGTATACAATCAAATTCCAGGTTTTTGCTTAGATGTTAACAAATTAAGATTTTGAAAATTTAGACTATTTAATAAGGAAGCAATATTATCATCTCTGCAATGTTAGGACTGCCAAAATTTTTGAATGCCATTTTAAACCAAGAAAAATGGAAATAATCTGCTCATTAGTGCAGTAAAGATATTGCAGCATTTACCTAAGCTATTGGGTTACTTTGGCCACAAGGAGGGAAAATATGTATATTTGTTTGTCAAAGAGAGAGAGCCTGAGAGAATCATAATTTTAAAGATTTTATTCTAAAGTGAAAGTTACTGTAAAATTGTTGGGCACATTACAATACGGAATGTCCACAAAAAATGCCCCCGTTTTAATTCGGAAGATATCCAAAATAGTTGAAACTGATGAGCACTTCTCCAACATAATTCAAATGCTGATAAAATGGTTCGTCTGAGACCTGCATTTGGTTGTAGAAATTACTCAACTTGAAGATATTTTTGAAAACTTAGCCAATATGCTTAATGTTTATGCAAACTTTTTTTTTTTAAATAACAAATAAATTTCATTAAATCTATAACTTTGCATCATTTGCAACATAAATAGCTTCAAACCATTTGGCTAAATATTTGTTTATACAGGGTGTCCCAAAGTCCAAAATCCTAGGGATATTGAATTGTTGTGTTCAATTTATTTTCAGGGATACCTTAAGTCTGTTGTGTACAACACAGATCCACGTTCCATTGTATGCCAAGCTATCACTCATAATGTTACTGAATGTACAACGAGCTTTTCATGCTCGTATCAATACCTGCAAGGCTCAAGAGGGGCATCAATCTGGATATTTGTTGCTGTAATGCTTTTCCTATCTGAAACAAAGGCTATAATATCGATCAATTATTATACCTAGATTAAGTCGCCTATACCCTGTCTCAGCTTCAGTTGAGAGTGACGTCATGGAATGAGGTCCCTTACCAGACATAGTGCACAACATCGTATCCTTTCGCCATTAAAAGAATAAGTTATTCTAAGGCTATGTATGCTACGTTACACCATCCTTTAATCGCGTGGCTTCTCGAAAGTAGAATAGTCGAATGGTGTCTATCAGATATCATTTTTTTAAATTAATGTTTAAAGTATTTTAATCCTCTTCGTGAAAACTCGATCATCTTTCATTTCTGACATCTCTTTCACGCAGGAACAAGAGACGCTGCCATTTTACAATCAAATAATTTCGAGTACAGACCAACTTCATTTTAATTTTTTTTTTTAAATTTCGTCAAATGGCTTTTCTATCCTCCAATTTATTATTATATCAAGGAGAAAAAATATGAAATATGATTCCATAAAGAATTTTGAATTTTTATACAGAAAATTATTCGAACTATTTCTTCATGCGGGCGAAGTGTAACCGCTTCACTCGTGACGTCACTCTCAACTGAAGTTGAGACAAGGTATAGTCAATATTTATGCTCAATCTGCAACATTTTAATATTCCCTATGCGACCAGACTATTGGGATATTCTGTATTTCCAGTTTTTAATTAAACATTGTTTTAAACCCCGAAGTTCCCAAACAGGAATAGCTCAACTCATGGGAGTGCAAAAAAACATTTTTAGAGATGCAAGGAAAAGTGATTGTATATTGAATTTTAACTTCTTACCTTAAAACCCTAACAACCCTCACTTTAACCATAATTTTTTTTGTAGGGGTTGGCAAAGTTCATTAATAAATTTTTAGGGGTGCTTATTAAAAAATTTTTGTGTGGATCTATATGTCTTGACAGAATGCACTCATGCACACAGCCATTCAAAGAAAATGTGAGACTCTGGGCAACTATATTTTTGAGGCCCTTTTCAAAAGAAGTAACCATATATTGAGTCACTAACAAGGGGACCGCACGAACATGTAATCACGGATTTGGTTGAAATTTTAGGTCAATCTACAACATTAATACACCTTCTGTGTAAAAGCATTTGAATCAATGGCCTTTCATTTCGGAGGAAAAAAAATAAAATATTTTACGTTTATTATTGTAGTGCCAGATAAGCCCAGTGGGATAACAGCAGTGGCACAGTAGTTAACATCAGGTTCCGAGGTTTTACTGGTCCAGGTTTGATTCCTGGAGTATTGAAATTTTTTCATTCTTTTTTTTTTTGTGTATTTTTCGCCATTATTATTTATATGCATTTTGCATAACATTCACATACATAAGCAACGTCACAGGTCAAAAAATTCCAAAATGCATTGTACAATATTTTCACGGACATTCGTTGCCGTGGTGTGTGAAATGAAAAAGAAACGATAAAGATCTATTCGGAGATGGTCTATGTGCAATCGTCACTGTCACATCACGGATCGCCAATGACCATCCATGAAATATTGTACAAAATATTTTGCATTTTTTTTGACCTGTGCATAATAACATTCACATACATAAATAATGTCAAAGTGCAAACAAATAATAATGGCGAAAAAAAAAAAAAAAAAAAAAAAGGAAAAGTAATGCGGAAAAAAAAAATTAAAAAAATTTCAATACTCCAGGAATCGAATCCGTACCAGTAAATCCAAAGAACCACTGCACCACTGCTGTTAAGTTACATACCCTTCTTCCCACTCAGCTTATCTGACACTACAATAATAAACGTAAAATATTTTCTCTCCAAAATGAAAGGGCATTGATTCAAATTCTTTTACACAGAAGGTAAATTAATATTGTAGATTGACCTCCTAAAATTTCAACCAAATCCATAATTACATGCCTGTGCAATCCACTTGTAAGTTGAGGCCCCTAATATTGTGAAGTCAGGGACAACCATCCCATCTTGCCCCCCCCCCCCTCTCTAACAGACACTCCTCATGATCTTAAAAGAGTTGAGTTACTTTGCATTTATCAAATTATACAAATCAAACACTATGACAGAATGATTGGCATTTCAGCATCATTGCTCCACGCATATGAGATAAAGCCAATAATATCGTGCAATATCACAGCTGTGTATCTCCTCTGTTATTCTGTTACTAGTGCTGCGGGATTTGGGCTGCCAGGATAGTGCTTGGTCAGCCTGTTTAATAAAGGCTGTGATGGGTGATAAACTGTTTTTATCAAGGAATTAAAAAAATACTTTGAACCATATTATAGACTGAAATCGTAATTATACTGAGAATTTTATATAATTTCAGCATTTTTTGATAAAACTTTTCAGTAAACATATTTTAGATACCACATTTTTATGTTTCATAAATATTTTTGATACAAATTAAAATTAAATAGTCTATTATTTTCATATAATTTTATATCTATCTAAAAAAGTAGTACAGTTTGATAATATTCTATTTTAAGAAATTTTATTAAATTCTCTGATATAATAAAATTTTATTAAATACAATTGAAATATAATTCCACTGAGTTTTATTATTAATCTTTTTTTTTTTTCTTTATTAATGCTTGAGAGGCTTTACATTTTTGATATTAGATTTCAATAAGTTTATTACCAACAACAGCAATAGTTGATCAGCTGTAACTATATAACTATATTTTTTTATAACCATCATTAAATATTTTTATGTGCCTCCTATTTATGCAGTACTAAATTTATAGAGAGGCTGAATGTGCTGAATAAAATAATGAGAACTTATTAAAGATGCTATTAAACTCGGCCTCCCAAGATACCATAACTGAAAATGTCAGCCAAATAATTTCCATACTAAAAAGCATACCAAATACAATGGTATTTCGTGTAATAATATCTATAAAAATTAAAATACTCCCGTAAAAATAGAACAATAAATCTTATCATCTCATATCTAAGCCTGGCATGATATTTTTATTGACTTTGGTGTTAACACGATTTAAGAAACAGGTCAAACTCCTCTTGGAGGCCCAGTAAAATTTATGAGGCTCCCCAACCTAAATGCTAAACCCTTGGCCAGAAAAGGTTACCTTACAATAATTCCTTCACTAGAAGGTTTTAAACACGGCGTGATGAATGGGTTTATCATGTATACCATACGTGATACATGCAGCCTTTGCATGTTACGACTATATGCATGAAACCGTCTGATCGTGTTTTTTTGTGTTTTTTTTTTAAAATTAAAAATGTTTGTTTTGATGAAGGTGATCGTAAGCCTACTTGTTTGTTACGTAATCTCTAACGTCTAGCTCAAGTGTATTTTTAAACTCTTACAGCATTCGCATGTGAGGAAACTCATTTTGTTTTAAGTGATCTAAAAATAATATGTAAGTGCGGCGTGTTATTATTATTATGATCGCTATTGTTTTACCTCGCCTCCATGCCCGTCAAACACCCCATAGAGCGCGATGCCCGTGTTCTCGACGTCGTTGATGACGCTGAAGCGGTCTTCCATCTTGGGCCTCCGTCCCTGCACGGCATAGACGCCGGCGCTGCCTTCCTTCAGCTCCCATGAAAGGCGATCGCCCGTGGACGAGACGAAGAAGCGAAGCCCGGCTCTTCCCCCGCCGGCGCCCTGCAGCCCGATCGCCAGCTGCACCCGGCTCAGCACCGTCCGCAGCCACACATCCACGGAGTGGAAGAAGACAAACAGCACGACGAGGCAGAGCCCCAGGAGCAGAGTCTCCGGCTTCAGCAAATACAGTCGCAGACATCGGAACAAGCACGTCAACGAGTTCAGAGTGAAGGGAAAGTTGAGCATCATCTTTGAAAAGAACTTCATCTGTGCCAGCAACGATTTGTAGAATACATCCTCTTCGAACTCGTCGTCCATGTTATGCGCGCAAGGGATTGTGGGGGCATGAAAAACGATTGGTGCAAGACTCGATGGGATAAAACGCGTCGTCCGCTTTATAATAACACAAAAATAAAATATAAAATCAAGCCTCAACGACTCTTAATACAAAATAACTTAAAAACAGAATGACCCCATAATAACCTTTATAAGATTAATCCCGCACTTTTTAATAATAAAAGTTCGCGCTTTAAACCAGAAAAAAATTCCTTCCTCCTTGGCGCCATCGATTCACATTTGGCAAGCGCTAATGGGAACAACAACAAAAAATAATTATAAAATAAAAAAAACTCAGAACGATCTCCCTTTTGCTTGAAATTAAAAATAAAAATTAATTTATCCTCCAACGGGGATTGCTCTGCTACTTTTATTCTAAATTTTCATTTATCCGATTTTTTTTTTGCATTTCTTTTGCGCCACTCATCGCATTACACAAAAAAACAATAAAAATCGTAAGAGAAATCATAAATCTGTTTTAAACAAAATTTAAATTTACGAAATTATTAATGAAAAATAAAATGAAATGTGGAATGGTACATTTGCACAGGCCTCCTATTTTGTCATGAAAAGAAACAAAAATTTTTTTTGGCAGAGAGGGAGGGGGCTTCGTAAAAAAACTTCGAGCATAAAAATGGCTAACAATTCACATATAATTTTTTTTTTTCATTAATATGGCTTAATCAATTTCCATAAATAATTGAAATGGGGGAAAGAAAGAAGAAAAACCTATTCGCGCAGGATCTCACTTTATCATGGAAAGAAAAAGCCGGGAAAAATTTTCCTTGTAGCGGGCGAGGGGGAGTATTTTTTTAAAAAAACCTCTATACATCAAAATTAGCTCATCAGAGGCAAACAGTTTATTTACAAAAGTTATTCGACTCTGAGAGAGGAGAGGAATCCGTCCCTGTCGGATTTATTGACTTTGGCTTGCAAGTATGAATGTTTCAGCAAAAAAATTTTAACTGAATGTAATGAAAAATATTAACATAGGATACAGGTGAGATATATCAATGATAATTAAATTTAAAACATCCATTTTCGTTTATCACATTTTCACCCACCTGGACTGGATCTACTGTATACAGGGTGAGGCATTGATTCTGAGACAACTGAATATCTCGGAAACTAAGCATTGTACGAAAAAATGTCCAAAATCAAAAGTGAATTATTTCGTGGGGGAAATTCATAAGTTAAAAAATTACCCCACCCCCCTCTTGTGAGGGGGGCTGCGGGGAGGGGGTAACTTTGAAATCTTAAATAGGAACCCCTATTTTTAATGGTATATTCAGATAGGTACACAATATTCGAGAAATTTTTTATTCTTGGTGTTTTATCAATTAATCCAACCGTTTAGGGCAGCAGATAAAGGCCCTGAAAGTGTGGAACTTTCAAAGTTTTGAATCCAATTTTATCGATGAAGACAAAGAGATAGAGTGGGTCTTAGAGAGACATTCCTATTCTACTTTTTAATGGTTTTTAAGAATCCGCAGTTAGAATTTCAAAAATCCAATATTTTTCAATACACACGCATAGACTCCGTCTCCATAGGACTGCTGCCCCCAAAAGTTTACTTATTTTGAATTTTGCCTCACCCTATATATTGGCCACTCTGACTTTATTTATTACACTTGAAAAAGGATAACAGATGATCCGAAAGGTCCTCGTGTCACCAACAATTTATTATTTTTAATTTATTTTTCATGTTAAATTATTCTAAATTAAACAAGTGTTTACCAACACGGAAATTGGACTAAAATTGGTGTCTGGTTCAAAAATTGGAACACATCATTGCCGAAAAAATCTGCGATATCATCATGCGAATACCTCGTCCATAAAATACTCACAAGTGTCTACTCCACAAGTATATGTGATAAACTTTACATCCCGACAACGCTCACACCCTAAACTGTGATCAACAATACAGCGATCAAACTCCATCTCCATTCAACCAAGAGTTCAAACAAAATAATTACAGATTGATATCTTTAAGAATTTTTTTTTTTTAGTCCTGATCTTATCAAAATTGTTTTCTATCAGACACAAATTTCTAAAGAAAAATTATTATTAAAAAATTGTTTCACCCAAATTCCCCTTTCATTATAAATTAATTTCCTTATTTAAAAAGTTTACACTAAAGTTGAGAAGCAAATGCATGTTTTAAGTTTAAATAAATAATGAAAAATACTTCAATGTATATTTAAGGAATCCCCCCCCCGTGTGGGGGGGGGGGGGGGTGCAGGAGGTTGTCTTAACTCCAAAATGGTCCGTCAGAGCCAAATAATTATTTGCAAATATAAAAAAAATAAAAATTCGGCTTAATGTGAGGAGTCCACAAATGTCGAAATTACAAAATAATAATAATAATAATAATAATAATAATAATAATCCAAAGAGGTTTAACCAATTATATAAACAATATGTCAAGGCACAGTTTAAGATACCCTCTAACAGTATATTAATTTCATCAGGTTCTGATGATTGCCGAATCGGAGGAGATAGCTGCACACAATCTATTACTTATGTGCATACGTACAAACGAAATTTTTGTTTTCTTCAAATTTCAACATATATACTCGAATCAGGAGAAAAAAAAAAAACAAAAACAAAAAACAGTTGCGGAAACGAACACATAGGCCTTCTTCATCTTTTGTGACTGGTAGGCCAAAAATGCGTCAAGTTTAAGGAACTCTCTTGGCCGACTACTTACTAAGGGTGAAAGCCTATGTGTTCGTTTCCCCAACTCAAACAAATTTTTTCGTATTAAGGTAGAAAAATTTTGTTGCTATTGGAATCTAAGTCTCTACATTTAAAATTTTTTTGTCTGAACTCGACTTAAAAATTCATGATTCGAGAAGATATGCTGAAATTTAGAGAAAAACAAAATTTCCCGTCCGTATATATATCGGATGTACAAAAAAAGTATCTAGCCACCCTGCAAGGTTGTTTCTATGCAAGGTGGCTAAGTACTTTTGTTGCCCACTGTACGTGTCTGACCAATTTTGTGCAGCTAACTCCTCCGAAACGGCAAAACGCCTTGACGTATTTTTTATGATTAAAAAAATATGAAGAAATGGCTGTAGCCTTCATACCACTGAACCAAAATTAACAAATGCGGCATATATGGACTACTCTCATCACGGCGAGTGATTTTTTGTAAATGGATTGTTTGTCTCTGATGAGCCGTTTTGGAGTTATTAATGAACCCTAATGCTCACCCCTAAAAAAAGTTCCTTAAACTGTGCATTGACGTATTTTTTTTATGAAAAGCGGATAAGTCTTTTAAGAGATATTAATTTTTTTTCTAAAAATGAAGAAATGGCTGTAGCATTCATTCCAGCGAATCAAACTCAATAAATTCGACATGAACGGATTCCTCTCATTGTAACAAATGTTTAGTTTTGAAAATTAGCTCTGATGAGCCGTTTTTGAGTTCAAAAGGATTTTTTATTGACAAAGTGGGAGCCCCCCCCCCCAAAAAAAAAGGTAAGCCGGCGGGAATTTTTTTTTTTTTACTTTTCATGACAAAGTGGGAGACCTATGCGAATGTACCATTCCACCATACAAATTTCATTTGATTCTGCTGTTTGCCGTTTCGGAGGAGTTAGCTGCAGAAAATTGGTCACGTGTTTTCCGTACAGACGAAAATTTTTTTTTCAAAATTTCAACATATCTTCCCGAAACAAGTCGATTTCAGTGGTAAAAAAGTTTTTGAGTCGGCCAACAACAGCATAAAAAAAATATGGAAAATTACATGACACACGAACCATTAAACGCGTATCCATATTACCTGAGTATTTATATTAAGAAAAGATTTGCTGTTTGTGTAACCAAAAATTTAAATTTGACGAGATTATAAAAAAAATATTATCGGAGTTGAAAATCGATCCAAAAAACCCGATTTGGAGGGGAAAGAATATGAACGAAGGAACAGCAAACGAGGAATCGCAGATGAAATGAAAGTGAAAACGGAAGCAAATAAACGACGCGAGGAAAATAAACAAAGAAGTAAACAAGGAAGTAAACAATGAAATGTGAAGAACAACGAGAGCGTGACGGCTTGCAAAGTCAATCTCAGCGAATGAAAAGACAACGCCAAGGTCATGATAGCAACGAGAGGCGAATTGTTACCGACAGGTGGGCCAAATTTACAAAGAATGAGTTTTGCTGTCTGGTCTCCACGGAAAGCAGGTTTTTCCTGAACATGAATACCTGTTTTCCTCTAAAGAGTGTTTTTTTTTTCAAAGAATTATTTAAAGACCCTTCTCTAAGATTATATATTTCTGTGCTCCATATAATTCCGGAGACCCATAAGCACCCATCTACATGAAAACTGAATAAAGGAGAACTTACCTGAGGAAAAAGACACGATGTCGAAAGCAAACTGCTGAAAAATCGTTTTTGCCTAGCAGCTCTCCCAGGTGTTCCGCAACGTTTGCAGCCTTGCAAATGGAATTTCCTTCCACCACTCATTTTGCATCATCACCTGAATCTTCAGCTTTTAGCGCAATTTCCTTCTGACTTAGACACAATGTTTCGAGGCAAACTTCTTGACGCCGAGAATAAGTTATTGTACCCATTACTTAAAAATACATAAATTTTCTTTAAAAATAAAATAAGGTGGTCTATTTACTTACGGGTTTCTTTGTAAACTAGTTTCCGAGGATCGGCAAGACCTGAAAGAGATGACTGTCACAATACCTTTGTCTTCACAATAAGAAGTGTCACAAAAGTTTCAGTTAAAAATTTAATTCTTAGGATTAAAAAATGTGATTATATAAAGAGAGTACATAAATCAATCGGTTTAAAACAGAAATTAATGAAGCCATTGCTCAACCGCAAGGAGGCTTATGGTCAAATGAGGGCTCACCTAAAAGGGAGAGATTATTAAAAGAAAAACAAAATTCTACCCCCTTTATAAGACTTATAAGGAATTCTCTACACGATTTCTATTTCTAACTCAATTTATTTCAAAGTAAACTTACATAAGTTTTACACAAAGAAATCGATTTCAAAGACAAAGCCTTAGTATCCTTTTACTAAGAAGTTCAATGAGTATTTTTACAGAGTAGGCCATATGTAAGCATACAACATTGATCGAATCATGTCTAGTCGTAGTAATTTATGATTTCTGTTCATTGAGAACGATGTCAGGGAATCTGAGCGAAGATCTAGGAAAGTGGATTAAAAAGTACAGGGTGATACTAAAGTCTCTAAACCCACACATTTATAAATTACGTTATAACACACATAAAGCCATAAATTACATAAATAGAGGCGATCTAATCTCATTTTATGCGCTTTACATACGAAGTTACAATAAATATCCAAAAAGTGCACAAACAAATGCGACAATACATACTGACAGCAACCCGTTCGAAGAATTTCTCCAAAAATGACACTGATTTAAACCTATGACTAATAGAGTTTTGACTTAAAGCGTAAAGTTCATTTAAATAAATAACCCCCGCCCTTTTGAAGTAACAAATTATGTGCTTTTGGAGGAATTGTTGAAAATATCGAGAAGGTTCGAACAGCGTAACAATACTCCAACAATACGTTTGATAATTTAATGTAACAGGCTCAATAATTAATGTACCAAAGTGTGGATATCCTCAGATACTGTCACAGATGAGAATAAGATGAATTGCTAAGGGATCGTCCATAAACCACGTGGTCAAGTAGAATGGAAGGGGGTTAAGAACTGGCCACTGTTGACCACCTGAGGGGGAGGGGGGGGGGTAAGGTAACAGACAAGTGGTCTTTTGGGAATGGATCAAGGGATGTTAACAAGTACGTCGTTTCGTTACACTTTCACTTGGTCATAGCCACTTTTGGTCACATTCCTGTTGTCTCATTCAAATCGCCACATTCACATCTTCCCGGAATCATTTTGCCACTCAGGCAACTCGGCGCATTCAGATCATCACATCAAGCCATGCCATTCACTTTGTCCCAGGATCGTTTTGTCACTCAATCAACTCAGTCAGCTGTTAACCTAATTTATACTGTTTTTATGACTTTTTCTTGGACTTTAGATGGTTTTTAAACCGAAATTTTAATGAAATTAAACTTACTGTAATGAAATTTTTCAATGAAATCAGCAAATCCATGCTATGTTTTTCAATGAAAATAAGTTACTTGAATCCATGCTACAATTTTTCAATGAATGGGCAATAGGCTCAAGTGTGTCCTACGATCTGGAATTAAAACACTTAAGATAGGTACATTTCAGTTATAAGATTAGTTTTGTATTTGGTCATTAAAATCTGAAATATATCATAAATTCCCTGACCTTAAATGAAATATTTTTAAACCCTTTATATCTTTTCAACTAACCTTTAGAAGTCCTGAGACAGTATTTTGATTTGGGTCCAAGTAACCCCCCTCCCCCACCCCCCAGAGTTCAAGCAACCTCAAATTATTTCACGTGTACTCATGACATGTTGTATTGTGAATATCAAAGTAAATGTGACGAACTGAATGTATGGAGTCGACTGAGAGACAAAATGATCTTGGGACGAAGTGAATGTGACCACAAGTGACTATGACGAAATGAAGTGTGGCGACCAGGAACCCTCTTTAATACTTTAAAAATAGAGGGGGGGTGAGCCAATGACCATGCGGCTATTTTCCACATCATATCCACAGATGGGGGGGGGGGGGAGATGAAAGAAAAAAACTTTTTTGGCCATGTGGTTTACGGACGATCCCTAACTAGTCAGTGTTCCAGGAAATCAGCAAGCTGATGGAGGACATTTCCAGGATCTAAGAAACTAACCATAACCCGATCAATATTGTACACAAATTTCTGCTCCATCCTTATATAACCATTTATCATGATAATGATTACTAAATAACCTATAAAAAGAAAAACTAACCTCTAATCCTCCATAAAAAATGATTGAACCTTGTATACGTATTTAGGATACAAAAAACAGTAAGAAAAACACGAAAACAGTGAGGTACAGCTGAACTGAGCATTTTCCTCTATTAGAAGTTAGTTATCCCTTTTATTGGTTAATTTATATTCTAGTTCTCTTATTTCTATATTAGCATCGTAATAACAATAATAACAACAATAATAATCTCATAAAGTAAGTTGTTTAGCATTTGTACTGAGTTTGAAGAATGTTTTTAAGTAGAATCGTTTTTTTCATTAATTTCACTTCCGTGTTTGTATTGTAAACGTTTAAAAAGGAGCATTAATGAACACTTAAAGCCAGCTTCCGATCGGAAGCGGCTCTTAATGGACGACGAATTAATTAAAATTTAATTAATTAAAAAACGGGCACAAATATTTCCTCCCAGGTTAAATGGATATGGAGTACATATATATACACGCACACACACCTATACACAGAGATAATTATAGTACTACTAAAATAATAAACATCCAGAGAATTAAGCATGTTGAGCGCCCGTCAGTCCGTTCCTGTCGATCTCGAAGCTGTGTCGGATGCTTTCGCGGACGGAGCGTAGGGAGGGCGTGGCTGAGCGATGCAGGTTGCCGCGCCGCTTCCAGCCGAAGATGAAGAAGATAAAGACGCCCTGCAGGGAGACGATCACGTCGCTCAGTATATGGAAGTAGTCTGAGGGGATGAGGTCTGTCAGCGCTTCCATGATCCACGTGAGCCCCATCACCAAGAACAACTTCACGTATAGTCGGAAGTGGTACCTTCAAGTCAAAATAAAAAGCCACATTAGGGAATAAGCATTAAGAATTTCTAGGGTCCAGCAGTTTAAGCGGCGAAACCACATGCAAGTAATGTTTGACAATGAGATATGTCCTGAAAGAAATATGCAAACAGCCAAAACTGTGGACACTAGGTTAACAAGAAAGGAAGCAAAGAAACCACTATTCCACATAAATTAATTTTATAAAATAAAAACTCATATTTATGTTTCGGAGCTCTCTGTCTCCATTAGTAAGAAATATTTTTTTGATAAAATTCATTTATGTGAAATAGTGGTTTCTTTCCTTCCTTTCTTGTTTAGAGATACTGTATGCCGTGTTTCATAACATTGGTGCAAAACGGCTCTCATATCTTAAGTTGATAGATTATGCTCACCGCATCCAGCGCCGGATCCAGTTAATGCGAGGCCCGATTGGAACTTTTTTTTTTGAATTAGCATATTTTATCTCAGAATTGTGAGATTTTAACAGAACTTGAAATTGACAACTTCTGTCAAATATTTCTGGACCGAATGGGACCATTCGGTCCAAACGCGTTATATCTGGCACTGCCTGCACTAGGGATCACACATTGTTAAATTTAAATGCAATATTGAATAAAGATTGCTCCAATTTTGATTTTTTCTCAAATTAATACTTATTGAGTCTACTACATGGTCCCAAATTGATGTATACACTCTTTAAAACGTTATAAATCAGCAACAAAATGAGATAGAAAGATATGGTTTGTTGTATTTTATTCCTTAAGCCCGTACATGTTCAAAATGTCCACTTTCTGCCACAGTACACTCGCAACACCGACGTCAAACAGAGCGATATACCTGCTGGATTTTAGCTAATGGAATGTCACTGATGGAATGTTCAACCTGATCTCTTAAATCCGTCAGTGTTTGTGGGTTTGTGGCGTACATCGTGTTCTTTAAAGTTCCCCAAAGGTAGAAGTCGAGAGGGGTTAAATCCGTAGTACTTCCTCTTCGTCCTATCCATCTGTGATTGAATGTGTGATCGAGGAAATTTCTCACATCGACATGAAAATGAGGCGGAGCCCCGTCTTGTTGGAAGTAAACCTCATTTCCATTCTCAAAGAGATCATTAAGACGTGGAATCATGAGTTCCAACATTTGCAGATAAGTCTGACCCGTGACAGTACCTTCGAAAAAGCGCCCAATTAATCCTCTGGAGGACAGACCACACCACACCATGCTCTTTCTGCGCCGTCTGGATTATACACAACAAACCATACACATCTATCTCATTTAGTTGCTGAGCTATAACGTTTCAGAGTGTATACATCAATTTGGGACACTATAGTTTACTGTAGTTCTGGTAGCTACTGTATAATGTTTAAAGGTACAAAAACAGCAGGATGGCAATAACCTTACATCTTGACCTGATAGAGAAATTTGGAGTTCAGATTTGAAATAAGCACACTCAAATTAGCCTAGAACACCAACATTTGTCAAAAAGTATTTGCTATCGATAGTTATGATTTTTCGATAGTCTCTGTTAGAATATTGTCCAGTGATCAATAGAAAAATTTATTTATTATATATGTATTATCAAACTGTTTTGGTACCGTTTGGCTATGATTCACATTTTCGAGATATAGTATATTGTCGAAATTCTGTTTTTGGCCGATATTTCGGGAATTATTGGATCCACAGAGATTTAGATGCGATATTCGTAATCAGCGATGAAAAACAGGTTAATTTCATATATCATATGTCCCATACCTTAAAAAAGTGCGAACGGGTGGAAATACAGAGTTTAGTAAACGAACTTGAAAATGTCCTAAACTGGGCTGCCAAATCTAAGCAATTGCCGGATTGCACAGATATATTAAAAGTATCGGACCTGAATCTGTATTCAATAATCCTTAAGCGAATTCAAGAACTGGAGTAAATTAAAATTATTACAGGGTGTCCAAAAATCTGGTTACATGGCAGATATCTCAAAGCTGCCAGGTAGGCGAATTCTGATGAGTGTGGTTTATAGATAATGGGGGGGGGGGGGTTCATTGCCGCACTCAAATTTGACTTTGATCCCCAAATTTAAGGTCATCCATTTGCTAACTCGAAATCTATTAAAGATAGAGAAAAATTTCCGATTGCTACCCTGTTGAGTCACTCAAGAGTGTGCTTCCTCTTCCCCATCCCAACGGTGTGCTTCAATGCAATTCAAATGTGTTAGAAACCTCAGCCAACCTGGCCAGCCCAACTGACTTTCTCACCCATTTTCTCAAAATCTTTCAAGGGGAAGGGTGTGATTAAAATTTTTTAGACTAATGTAGTGTTGCTCTACAGGGTAGCAATTGGAAATTTTTCTCTATCTGTAATAGTTTTCGAGTTAGAAAATGGATGACCTTAAATTTGGGGGTCAAAGTCAAATTTAAGTGCGGCAATGAATTCCCCATCTCCCCTATTACCTATAAGCCAGACTCATCAGATCTCGCCTACCTGGCAGCTTTGAGATATCTGCCATGTTAACAGACTTTTTGAACACCCTGATAGAGTAGATACACCTGTTATTTAACGATATACGAGGGAAAGTCAAAAAATTACTTGCTCTCTTTAGGAGTGATTCTGGCGACATTGCATGCGGCATTGATTATACCTTTATGAAAAGTGAACAGTTATGAAAGATGACGCGTCCTTTGCAAATCGCGTCCACATTAGAAGTCCGTGAAGTAACTCGTTTTTTTGTGGGCAAAAACTGTAACCCAACTATAATTCATCGCCAATTAGTCGAAGTGTATGGTGAAAAGGCAATTTCTTGTTAAGCGATCTGTAAATGGTGTGCTTTTCCACGATAACGCAACACCTCATTGAGTATGCGTCACAAAAACTCTTTTGGATAATTTTAAGGGGAGGTTTGGGAACACCCACCCTGTAGTTCAGACTTTGTAACTTCCGTGCTTTCGAACCTTTCATTAACGCGTTACCACTGATGAAGAAGTCAAAACGCGACGCTATAAAGATTGTTACATATTGGCAATTTTTCGAAGAAAGAAGAGATAAATCAGTATCACGCTACGATAAATTAGTTAAATCGACTTCGCTACTATGCGAAAGAGTAAACATTCTTCGAAAAATCCATCTTTCAGACTTTTTACCTATTGGAAATAAAAAATTAAGAGGCCCCGCTCTTAACATTTTAAAGATGCGAGCTATGAAGAAATCACTCAATAATTATACTAATATTCTATTCTACAAGGTGGTCCAAAAGTCTGGACCTACCTGAATAAAATAAACGCTGTGGATGGAGCTATTTATTTCAATTGGGAAATATGAGATGCATGTGGAATTTCCTAACAAACACAATGAATTAAGATAATGCAGTTTTTTGGTTAAACACACTCCACACATACGACTAAGGTCACAACTGCTGGATACAAATTAACAAAATGGCATAAATATCATGTCCTACAGAATGTGTTCAACGTTTCTGATTCTCAAATCTAACCTGAACTCCCATTCACGTTGAACGTTCACGAGCACACTGGGTGAAACACTCTTTCAAGTGTTCAATGTTCAATATCTTCTCTGCATACACCAGAGCCTTCAAATGACACCACGAGGTAAAAATCTATGGGGTTCAGGTCCGAGGAACTAGGGGCCGCTCGACTGGTCCTCGTCGGCCTAGATATTTCTTAACAACGGTACCATAACGGATAGGTACCATCTTCAATGAACATCAAAAAAAAGCGTATCACACAGGCTTGTTAGAGTGCTGACCCCAATGTGCTCCTGAATGGGGGTTCAGGTTGATTTGACAATCAGAAACGGCGGACAACTTACTGAACACATCTATAGGAAATGACATTTGTGACACTTTGTTAATTTAGAAATCAGCATTTGCGGCCTTTGTTATGAACGTGGATGTTATGCCTAACTAAAACGCTAATATCAATTCAAGAATGAGTACGTTACGTGAAAAAATAACAACACCATTGTGTTTGTCAGAAAATTCTACATGCATTTCTATATCACATGATCCTCTTCCCATTTGAAAATTTAAAGTTGTATTCAAAATAGCCAGTTTGCTTACTTGACCAAAAGCCGCCCCCCCCCAATAGTATCCCCAGCCGAAATTATTAGCTCCACCCATAGCGTTTAGGTGGGTCCAGACTTTTTGAGCCAATTTGTATTATGTAATTAGGGTTTTTATAATTTCATTGTGCTTCATTAAAATAGTACGTAGCTTTAAGTATTCCCTGCGTCTATATGTTTATCGACAAAGTGCCAATAAAATATAAAAAGCACATATAAAAAAATTATTACATTGTTTCAAGAAATTTATAACATCAGAGTCCATTTCAATCAAAACGGTGTTAGAAAATTTCTGCACTGTGATTCATTTGAAACGAACTTCTTAGAGGCAAGAAGTGTATATTAGTAGAAAAAAACAAACCTCAGCAAGATAGATATATAGGACACTGTCAGAAGCATCAGCTTAAGAAAATTAACGCCATTATCCTCATAGTAATGTAGATCTTGAGTAGAACAATCTATATACAAAATTTCACTTCTCTACAGATCCATATCACATTTAGTCGAGTCGGATACCCATACCTCTATCCAATGCATCAATCCGGTCCAAATTAAAAAAACAACAACAGCGATGAATGGCTTTTCATAGCAATGTACCAGATTTCATCTTCTAGATCAAAGGTGTTGAAAAGTTTAGTGGAAAGTCTCATGCAACTTTTTGACTTTACCTGAATCTGTACGAGATAATCCTAAACTCTAGGGAACATCAGGGAGTGATGATAAAATTCCGAACCGAAACTAATATAGGTAATACGTATATCCAATAATATATCGATTATAAAAACATTACGTGCCAAGGTTCATATTCAAGATTTTATATGCATATTAAATATTCATACACAGGGTGTAGAGGACAATCCCGAAAGAGTTGAATAACTTTAAAACAAAAGGTGCTAGAGACATAAAATTCAGGTGTATCTATAGGTCATTCCCGATCGAATAAAAGTAGTCCCAACGCCCGTAGCGAAAGGTTGAGAAGTTACGAAAACTAACTTTTGAACCACGACAGGTAGAGAATAAATTCCAATTAAGAGTTGTAGAGCGTCACCGATTTAGTAGATACCCCAGTCTTTTCATAAAGAAAACCAAAGCATAAAACTCGTTAAACGGGGGAGAGTAGTCCATGTATGGAACACTTAGATACCATACGTTGGATTTATCACGTCTAGAACAAAAAATCAAATTAAACAAAACAACCACAAACTGCCACTCCGAACATTCCCTCCAGTCTATATGTCAATTTTTCTGGTTCAAATTATATTCTTTAAAATGTTTACAATAATGGTAAAAAGAGTAGTCGCTCTTAAAACGTGCATATGAAAACATGGTCTTGAATTTTGGAGAAGAAAATTGCTTATGTATAAATGAGTGAAATTTAAATATTTTTTCTTTTGATGTAATTTTCCGCCAAGTTGCTCAACCTGCACATAATCTGAAAGTAATTTTGTCAAACTTTTTCCAAGGAAGGAACGCAAAAACATCTAGAAGTTGTTCCAAGGGGGGATTGAGAGAATTCAACTGATTTTTCATATGCATAACAAATGCGAAGAGTTTATTGTCAGTTTGGCTTGAGTAAGAATGAAGGAGGAGGGCTGCTTCATCTCCCACTTGCGGAAAGGATGCACCTGTGAACCAATTTTTGATAATTTTGTTGGTCACTTTTTTTCTGAATCAAAGTTTTTATTTGAATATTTTCGACCACAAAAATATTCGTTTGGACTTTTGGATCTAATGTTTTATCTCCATTAGCTCTTATGCAAGATTGAATCAGGACTAGATGAGCACTTATCTTTGTCTCTATTTGTTTTGAGCTTTCTGAAAAGTTGAAATTTAATGATTACTTTGTTTACTTTTCTATTGTGGCAAGTACTAAATATGAGCGACTCTGTACGCGTTTGTTATTCTCCCCCGTCTTACAAGTTTTATGCTTTTGTTTTCTTTATGAAGAGTGTATTTCTACTAAATCAATGATGCTCTACAACTTTGTAATTGCAACCTTTTCTCTATACGTATATCATGGTTCAAAAGTTAGTTTTCATAACTTCTCAGCGATTAAACTTGGGGCGCTGGGAATACTTTTATTCAATCGGGCACGGCCACTTACCTATACCTATAATTGACTTTTATGGCTCTAGCACTTTTTGTTGTAAAGCTTTTCGACTGTTTCGGGAATGTCTTCTACACCCTGCATGTGGATGCATAATGTGCCTATAAAATCTTTGAATATGATGCTTGGCACGTAATTTTTTAAAATCGAAAGGTGCTTTATGCTCTCAGTGTCTGTCTGTCTGTCCGTAACTCTAAATTCTCCAAGGCTATAAAAGATTTTCAAAATCTGTTTTCGTCAGGCGATGAATATGGTTCATGGCACGAACCAATCACAAATATAATCTAAATCGGTTCATTGGCACGTGCACAAATGGTACCTCTATTTTCCCATCTAGCAATTTTCAATGGGAATAAAGATAACAGGAAACCACTGATCCACATAAAACTTTTAATCTGACGTATGCGCATTTCGGCAGCCACGCTGCCTTCTTAAGAGTACACAAGGATTCTGATCAAAATCCTTATGTGCGCTGAAGAAGGCAGCGTGGCTGTCAAAATGCGCATACGTCCGATTAAAAGTTTTATGTGGAATAGAGGTTTCCTGTTATCTTTATTGAAGTTCGTCCACAGTGTCCGGCTCCAGTTCTCTCTTTCAATGGGAAGATATATTAAGTATTATATCAAACAAATCGCAATGACGAGATAGAAGCGGTTATTCATTACTATTTTCGTCAGTCGATGAATATGGTATATGGCACGAACTAATCACAAATATTATCAAAATCGGTTCAATAGCACGTGCACAAATGGTACCTGCACAACCCCACCTAGCAATTTTCAATGGAGAGATATATTAAGTAATATATCAAACAAATCGTAATGACGAGATAGAAGCAGCTATAAATCACTATTTTCGCCAATTAATAAATTGGTTCCGGGAATGAACCATTTTGAAAAAGGTTGTAATCGAAACAATGGCACGTGCTTTAATGGTACCCTTATGACACCCTCAAAAATTTTCAATCATAAGATATGGCATGTAATATATCAAACAAATTGGGATGATGTGTCATGAATGAAGTTAACGTAAAATTATTGATAGGCGAAATTGGTTCAAAGACACCTGGTTTAGTGGAACCATTATGGTTCATTGGAACTTTCAATGCTAAATATGGCATGCAATATATCAAACAACTTGAAATGATGTGCCATGAATGAATATAACGTAAAATTAATGATAATCCAAATTGGTTCAAAGGTACGTGGTTTAATGGTATCATTATGGTCCATTAGAAACTTACAATGCTAACATAGGGCGGTTAAAAATATGGTTCCGCGAATGGTTTAGTTTAGCCTTTCTGTACTTGGTTATGTCATTCCTTAATGGTTTATTAAGTACCGAAAGGTGCTTTATGCTATCAGTGTGGGAAAACGTGTCTGTCTGTCTGTCTGTCCGTAACTCTAACTCCTCGAAGGCTAAGAAAGATTTTCAAAATCTGTTTTCGTCAGTCGATTAATATGGTTCACGACACGAATATGATCGAAATCGGTTCAATGGCACATGCACAAATGGTACCATTATGACCCCACCTAGCAACTTTCAATGATCAGGAATAGTAAGTAATACATCAAACAACTCGTAACGATGAGCTAGAAGCAATTATAACGTCATTAATTACTGTTTTCGCCAATTGATAAATATGGTTCCGCGCATGACCATTTTGAAGATGGTCGTAATCGTTACAATGGCACGTGCTCTAATGATAGCGTTATGACACCCTCTAGAATTTTCAATGATAAGATATAGCAAGTTGTATATTAAACAACTCGAAATGATAAAATAAGAGCGAATAAAACATTATTATGTACGTTTTCTCTCATGCATGCTCAATCGAGTTCATATCCGGAGATCTTGCTAGCCAGTCGATGTGTTGAATATGCTCACTTTGCAGAAAGCCCTCCACCATCAGAACTCTGTCGGGACATGCATTATCGTCCATGATAATAAAATCTGGGCCCATAGCACCTTTGAATCCTCTAACAAGACCTTCTAGTGAATTTGTTTCAGTAATACATGTTTTAAGTTATATCATGTAATATATGGAGCAACTTGTAACGACCTGTCATGAACGAATATATAAGATTAATTACAAAGTTTGAAGATGGTTGAATTTGATTCAGTGGTACATCTTCCAAAGACACCATTATCGTACTATTGAACATTTTCATGCTAAAATATGTCATGTAATATATCAAACTATGTGGAATGCCATGTTCTGAACGAATATAGAAATATAGCTAGTAAGTTCGAAGATTGTCGATATTTATTCAGGGGTACATGTGCTAACGATACCACTATGGTACCATTGGAAATTTTCACTGCTAAGATATGGCATGTAATATATCAAACGTCTCGGAACGACCTGTCATGAACGAATTTATAAGAATAATTACAAAGGATGGCATGCAAGATATCAAACTAAAAAAGGTTTTCAAAAGCAATTTAAAAATTTTTGGAATTATATTTCAAATAGTTTATGCGATTAGTTCAGCCTTTCGGTACTTGGATATTCCTTAATGGTTTATTGGATATAGTTGTAACCTTTATTAGTTTCGGTTCGGAATTTTATTAACACTCCGTGATCTTCCCTAGTTAGGATTTTGACTAAGATCTCTACGCAATCCGAGGTTTGACGGCAAGACAGTCTTTACAGAAAATATATACACACTTTGACATTTGAGTTTACTGCAATAAGGTGCCTGGGAAAGAGGATGTAGGAATTTTTTTTATGACTAGCAAGATGAAGCATATTTCCACCAACATCGTGGAAATCTTGAAAATCTGCCGAACATATGGGCGAAGAGGTAGCAGTGAACGACCTCGTTCATGCAAATGGGCTTTCTCTTATTGACACAAGAAAACATTCAAACATACAGAAAATGCACTCAAATCCTGAAATGCGTGTTTGAAGTGCGCGGTGTCTTAAAGGGCGCTATAACTTAATTGAGATTCAAAGCGTTTATAAATTTTTACCACTGGTTCCATAATTTATTAGACAAAAAATTTTGGCACGCGAATTTCGAAGACCGTAAATTTCGTCTTCTTTTCTACGGCACATAATTTACTCCTACGACTATGTCGAGTTAAAAATACCAGATGGCTACTCCTTATGTTTAATCGACCCCGACCATTTACGACCCCGTGCTTAACTTATTTCTAGCTCCCAATTATGCAACACATGATAACATTGAACTAAAAAGATTGTAATAACGTGTTGACGATTAATGCATACATTTAGAATCCCGCTCGAATGAGCGTTCATAAAAGACGTAATAAGATACTCACCTGTTGTATTCGGCATCACGTGGAAGCTGAGAGTGCTGCGTCGTATAGATGAACCTAGCTGTGAGTATGAAGAAGACTAAATTGGTAGAGATGACCCCGCCGATAGGTCCGTAGTAGAGCAGCCTGGTGCCCAGGGAAGAGGCGTCCGTGAACCAACAGGTACCCAAGAAAGACGGTCGCAGCTGGGGAGGCACCTGAGGTATGAGGTCCAAGGTGATGCCGATGAGCATGATGAGAAGTGGCGAACCCCAAGCGTAAGAGGCGTAGCCCTTGAGCCTGCCAGAATGTTCGCGCACCAGGTAGCGGTGAATGTGACGCACCACGGAGAGCGTCCGCCAAATGTCGAAAGCGATCACGTTCATCCAAAAGACAGAGGACAGGAGAGCGAATACGTGCACGATGCCGATAATGCGGCAGCCGACACCAAGTTCTAGGTAGGGAAGGACTCCGGCTAAAACGCTGATATAGGCGACGACGAGGTTTGCGATGAGGCAGAGAAGATTCACTCCCGGGACGGAGGCGTGTTCTTTGCGACGGACGACGGCGGTGAACGTAAGAATCAGTCCAATGCAAGACACAAGGATCCCCGTGAGCATGAGTATGCGTCTCACCTCAGGCCAGGACGTGTCCTTTCTGGTGCAAAGAAGAAACGTGGACGCGTTGTCTTTCTCTCCAACAAACTGATGAACAAGCTGTCGGTCAGGGTAGAAAAGCACTACGAAGCGGTGTGTCTTGAGCATGGTGTCGGAGCAACGCGAAAAGGAGCGCGGGATCTTCCAATCTGTGTCATAGCGGCTATGGTCGAAAACTGTCGTCGCTTTTTCCTTCAGAAGCCTTCTAAACACATCAACTCGCGAATGATCCTCCTCATCTTGGGCCTCTTCATCAGACTTCCTCACCAAATCGCTCACGTTGAGCAACTCCGCGCCGACATCGTTCAAGTAGAGCCGCACAAAGTCGCTCTCCCGGCTGCTGTCGACGACGCGGAGTCCACACTCCCCGCCCGCCGACACCAGCTGATGCCAGCCGCAACTCTCAAACGCCCGACAAGCGTCCAAAGTCCCATTCTCGTCGCTATGACAACCCCGTAAAATCGCCTCGAGGGGCTCGATCGGGTAAGACGAGCACTGAAAGGCCGCACAGCTGTCATCCTGCTCAACGTAATCGCAAAACGCGCCTCCTCCTCCAGCTCGAGGGCATACAGTGGCGTGGACGAGGAGATCGCAGTGGCGGCGCCGGCAGGACGACTTCAAGGAGCAGGGATCACGAACAAAGTAATAAGTATTATTCAAAGTGAAGAAATTAACGTGCTCGCAGGCCGCTTCGTCCGTACTCCGCGTCCACAGTCCGATGAGGAGGAAAAACACCAACCGGGAGACTCCCATGAACGACGCTCTCTCTCATTGTACCACCATGACCAACAACAACAAAGAAAAGCGAGCGAGAGCAGACCACCTCACCGACTCGAAGCAGCGCATGCGCAACAGATGTTGGGTTCGTTCGAGGCTCATTCGAGTGAGGAGAGAGAAATGACATCCACTTAAACACACCCCCCACGAAATGAACTCGACCCGAATTCTTTAATAAAACTTTCTTAGGAAGACACATTAGAACCGCAAATGCTATTAAGCGGAAACGCAGTCTCGTAGCTTGACCTCATTACAAAGGAACTTGGTCAAATAAAAAAAAAAATCAATTAAAACCCACCAACGTCATAACAAACATCCGCGAAGTCGACAGGAAAAGGCGCGCTTTCGCATGACGCTCTTGAAAACTCATTACAAAATTCGAGATAATATTGGCGGGAACTTATAGCGAAACAACAACAAATTCCACCAAAAACAGCGTCACTCGCGAACGTTCCAAATAATTGGAGCTGAACCCGAGTCGTATATCAAGTAGCTCTACTAGCGCAACTATGAGGAAGAAAAAAAAAACAACTTTACAAAGTAACCACAACTATCAAAAGAACTTAAACTAAAAATAGAAAAAGCGTTAAATATTTCCAACCTTCATTGCCCCTTAGAAATGCTAATAAATTTCATTTTCGGCGATATTATTATTAGATCTTCAAGTAATTTTTGCAACCGAGCGTGACTTCTATTCCCATCTTCTTGAAAATAATAAAAATAAAAACTTCTCATTAACAGCATCTTATCGCCCAATTAAGGCTTCAAAAAGACTTCTTTGTCCCTTTATCTCATTTTTCTATGTAACAGTGCTCAAAGGGTTTAACCGTTTCATTTTCCTCTCGCTCCACACGAAGCACATCACACCGTGTTTACCTTGTATAGCAAGCAATCTGCGTGAATTATCACAACAACCTACACGCACTCGTTAAATCTTAGCCAGACGCCCAGATTAAAGAGTTCCGCGTTTTTGATATTTTTTCTTATATTCAGTAACGAACCTTTTAAGTCCGTACTTTATTTAAGATGCGCTGTATATGTAAACTAGCTGATATACACAGCCTTTCTCGGGCTCTTTTTTGATGAAATTTTGCAATATCTGAATGTGAATAAAAAGAAAAAATAAACACAGGAAAAAAGCTTGAATTAATATAGCAAAAATTCTAAAGAATGGATGGCCTCTCCAACTAATTGCCCTTTAACAGTTCTATTCGACTTCGCTCGTTTTGAAATGTTGTAGTGAGTTTGAGGCAGTACCGAAGAAAAAAGGTGGAGAATAATGTTCATTTTTGTCTGTATACTCACATTTAGAAATTGCAAAATTTCATCAAAAAAGAGCTCGAGCAGCACCGGGTATATCAACTAGTTCATTCATAATAAATCGAAAAATAGATACTTGAAATAAAGGATATTTCTAAGGCGTTTAATACTATCAACAGACAATTATTGATTAGGCAACTTAAATGCTTAGGAGTAGATCAGTTGACGCTTGTGCACAGAGAACTAACTGTCTGGAAACCCCTAGTCATGTGATAGAACACCCTTAAACAAGGGGCTTGCTTCAGTTGCTACAGTATTGTATGATGTTGTTATTGCCGAAATTTACAAATTACCGCTTAATTGTTGCATCAGGTCTTATGCAGATGACAATTTTCTATATAAGGCCTTTGCTACCACGCTTCACAACTGATACAAGATGATATAAGAAAGCTGAATACGTGGTACACGGATCATGGATTAATGTTTAATGAGGCGAAAACATATATTTTGCTCATCGACAAGAAAAAACATAGTCCCCATAAGACTTGTAAAATACTGGGCATCACGATTGATAATCAAAGAAATCATTGAACTATTAATAATCGATTTAAATCGCATGAGATTTCTATTTAAGAGTCTGAGAAAAATCTTAAGTCGAAGCGAAATGATTAAAACATTAAAGTCTGCCTTGGTTTCTAAGGTTGAATATGGAATTGTGATATGGTCCTCTGCCTCAAAAGCGCTTATCACGAGAATTCAAACGGCCTCGTATTAGATGTGTTGCGGACAGCGTTGAGTCTCTCCAAATACACTTCGATATCTCAGATATGTGCAATTTATGATATTCCTACATTCCATAGGGTAATCTATTATGCTAGGCTAAAAGAACTTTACCAAGCACTGACGAATATCGATCATCCTTTAAATTTTGTTAGGGATTGGCTTATCACGCAGAGATACAAGCTTGTGCCTACTCGTGTTATATCTAAATTCCTTGAGCAGTATTTTCCTTATAATACTTTCTCTCTTTGGAATTCGTTTCCCGATGACATGAGGAACCAAATTATAAATTGTACAATGAAGTCCTGCCCAAATCATAAGGAACATGTTTACAAAATTTTTCATCAAACATTACCCTGACCCCGTCTTGGGATGCAAATTTAATAATAATAATAATAATAATAATAATAATAAATTTTTAAGCAAAGAACAAAATCCATATATTATGACCAACGGAAAAACTAAGCTTTCAACATTGCGAGTTTGCATGTTAACTTATGAAAACCAAAAAAAAATAAAAAAATCCGGTAACAATCCGGGAAACAAAATACCGAAAAACTGGATCCAGATAATCAAAAAATAAACTAAGCAGACAGTTCATATCTTCAATTGCCATGAACGTACCAAATTTCATTAACCTAGACTTATTTTTACTCGTGAAATTCTGGAAAAACTGCGAGAAATCGCATATTTACACGGAGGGCCATAGGGGTAAAATATGAAAAAAAGCAGAAATCAGATTTTTGCAAATTATGTGAACTATTCTTGGTCCAAATATATAAGTCGTACGTGAATTTGCCACAGACAGGGGTTGACCGGACGCGAACTGCAAAATTAGACCTTTTTTGGGATTTTTATTTTTGATTTCTGCCCTACCCGGACAGAACAAAGAATCTTAAAATCAATTTTTAAAAATCAAAGAATTCTCCCTTTTTCTTTTACATCCTCGTGCTCAATTTTGAAGTTCTCTGCATTTCCGCATTGGAGTTAGGCGGCAAAAATACAAAACGGGGGGGGGGATTGCGAGTTGCGTTGCTTTATCTTTATTCCACGCGAAGTTACATCAAAATATCAGAAAATTTTGTGAAACACCCCCGAAAATCGATTTTTTTTTTCACTTTTCGCACCCTTAAAATTCGAATATCGAAAATCGGGGAAACTACTTTATTGGCACGGAAGCTAGAAACCTTCCTGCAAAATTTCGAAGTTCTGCGTTTATTGGGCGCGGAGCTAGGTGACCGAACGTACAACTCCTTTCTGCCCCCCCTGGGAGGGTAGGGGGTCCGAATTTCGAAAAACCCTGTCTTAGCACGCCCTTACGCTATCCGTCCTATGACCCCACCGAGTTTCGAATCGGTGGCCCCAGTAGATTTTGATTTGCGAAGATGAGTCAGTGAGTCAGTCAGTGGATGTCCTTTTTTATATAATATAGATAATTGCCAAGTTACAAAATGTTCTTTAACTAAAGATGTGATGACTTGCAGTGATTAGCAAGTGAAATTGTTAGAGTTAATAAGAAAGAACATAATACTTGGCTTTATATAAAATCTCATAACTTTTTCGGGTAGCGTATTGCTAATCGTATTTCTACCAATAAAAAGCGCGAAATTTGCCCTGCCGTAGATGATGTAACACTGTATGATTTTTCCCGTGCGTAGGCTTTCTCTCTAAGCGGTATTGGTCTGGATGCGAGCGAGCACAGAAGGGTGGTGACATCCTATTCCGTAAGCTTTAAGCTTGAACCGCCATTTTGATCGTGAAGTGATAACTGAGTAGTAATGCTAAATTTGTCGTAATTTACTCTGTACGTTTATTCGGCGTCCGCTTGTTGCACGATAACTTGAAAACGGACTAACTTTTTCAAATTCTGTTTTCAGAAATATGATCATCAATGTCTTAGCTCGGCTATATTAACTAATTAGGATTTTCCTGGACATCTTCAAGTGCTAAAACATTGACCGTAAAGAATACCAAGCTAATGGCATGTCATATACCAATCAAGAGTAAATCATTCAATGCACTCTTACTTTCTGTTTATCTTTTAAACATTGCATGCGCACACGAAGATCGCTTTGTAATGAGTAATCTGTGGCCATACATGAAGCAAACTGGGAAGCTCCGCCTCCCAGAACCGTCATGGCCGAAAGTGAGTGAAGATGATGTAAAACACATGCCTAAACATGTAGCTGATTAATAATTCTTTCTTGATAAGTTTATCTTTTCGTTAACTTTGTATTTGAAGTATTTTACAGGGTGCGTAAGGTATTTAAGGACAGATTCACGTCAAGAAAGAAAACAGATATAAATCGAGATAATAACTTTATTATCGAAACATATCATGAGCATACACAAGAAACCTTCTTGTTATTATGTGGCTATTAAATGAATCCGCCTTCAGCTTCTATAGCTGCTTCAATGCGAGATCGAAACCGTCGACATGCACAAATCAAATGGCCATGGTTCATGCTGGTCATTACTCGAACAATGGCAGCTTTCAATTCATCTTTGGTGTTATGAGGGTGTTCATTGACCTCTCTCTCCACAACGCTCCATACGAAGTAGTCCAACGGATTCAGGTCAAAAGTTAGGGGTTACGTGAACATGGAAGTTGTCGGCCATCCATTCCTGTGTCATGCGAGACTTGTGTGCTGGGGCAGAGTCTTGCTGAAACACGTAAGGCCTTCCGTTGCGTATCGTGTCTATCCAAGGCTTAACCATTGTTTCAAGGGTCTCAACGTAGATCGCAGAGTTAACTTTAAGCCTTTGGGGAAAGAAATGTGGAGGCATCACATATCCTTCACTGCTGACAACCCCTAAAACCATGACAGTTGCAGGAAATTTCGTGTGATGGTTATGTGCAGACTCGTGGCACTTCCGAAGGGTCTGCACATAACCATCTGTCATTTCGTCTGTTCACCTTCTGATCCTGGTTAAAGTTTTTTTTTCATCGGAGAAAATCCACAGCAAATCAGCTTCACACGAATATTTTAGCTTGTTTAGGAGCCTTTTCGATCTGAGTAGGCGGTTTTTCCGTGTTTTGTCTGACATAAATTGACCTCTTCGCATAACATACGAGTCATATCTGATGTTTTCATGGACAACATTTCTGATTGTTCCTTCCGACACATAGAGATCTTTGACAAGTGACCTCATGGATGTTCTGGGATTGTCATCGATACCTGCTGCACTTGCTGAATAAATTCAGGTGTTCTGATGATGTCAGAGCGCGAGGCATGCTTTTTACGCTTTGCTACTGGTGCAACATTGCCATGTTCGGTCTCCAACTCCTGCCGCACGTTGTGGACGAATGATCTTGCGACCTTTAGAAATCGTGATATCTCTAAATCGCTGTGATCTGCCTTTATGCCACGATTACTGCATGTCTCTTCATGATTTGTGTTACTTGATGGTCCGCCATTTTGCTTTCCGGAAACAGAAAGGACATACAATTTACTATAGTGCAGCAGTAGCCAAACGAAGGTGTGTCCTCAAATACCTTACGCACCTTATATTACATTTTATAAACAATTTTTCGATCATGGTTTCAATTTCAATTTCGTTTCGATCATCTTTCAATTACGTATTTTCATTTCATTTGTCTATTTGTTCAATTGTACCAACACCACCTCTACTCAAAAGCCTGAGCGCGAAAATTTCATACATTGTTACATCATCATACCTAGTCATAATTTAGGGCTTATTATTGGTAGAAATGCGATTAAAGATGACTACCTATGACGTTTTAACAAAGTACATGTATGTCGTTTCCGCGCTCAGCTTTCTCTTTAGGTTGCACGCGGAACAACTTTGAGGGATGGTAATTTGAATTAGTTATTCCTTGGGCCGAAAATTGTCAAAAAACAAAGCAGCCAGACAGCTAACTCTTCCACGGCTCACTTCTGCCCAGAACTGTCTACAATTGGCTTCACTTTGGTGGCGATGTTAACAATAGGATTCGGGATCTACCTTAAATAGATGTCATTGCTCTATCCAACAAAAGTTTGAATAGGCGGTCCCATTAAATTTCCAATTTCAATTGTTAGACATTGTTAATTTTATTTTGCAACAATGCCTAAGCAATTGAAAGCTGAAATTTAAGTGGACACGCCCCTCAAATTGTATAATAAATTGTATTTTTGCTTCACAGACAAAGCTCTCCCTCGGAATGTTTACAAGATTTTATTTTAGAAAAAATTTTATAGCTCCTGAAGCTATGCAATTTTAAAATAGGCCTGTAATTTTACGTACAACTGCTTGTTCGATTTGATTTTATTTCCATACATAAATATTGTAGAAAAAAATAAATTGGTTTACAAAAAGGCACAATAAAAAACAACAAAACTATTTCCATATTTACACCTGCACAAAAATCTGAGGTTTTTGGCTGTATTACATTCCCTAATGAAATCGTAAGTCAAAATTTTATGTAGCCTACGTTTCAAGAAGGAGTTTAGGCTGCGTGGCTATGTTCATCACACAATTCCAAATAAATGACATTAATGAGTAAAATGTCAGTGACTTTTTTTTTGTTGTGAAGCAATGCTTTTGAAAACTGATTCTGACTTTACTAATATGTCAGAATCTTTTTTACTTGGATAGGTCAAATTCTTATTGGCTCCATTAATATTCTTCTCTCAGATGTGTTCTTAATCGATAAAGCTTTTTAGCATGTGGAACAATTTTTTATTAATCTCTGAATATTTTCAATGCTCATGCCTCTTTAAATATTCGATGATGTTGTGTTAATTACTCGTTACGAAAAAACTATCATATGCATCTCCTGAGGGCCCGGACCTCCTTATTTCTTTTTATTTGACTTAATCATATTTTCCTCTGTAGCCTTTGCAGGAAAGCGAGAAAGCCTTCCACCTTTGTCAAAGTCATTGTTACATGCAGGAACGCAACAACCAGGCATCGTTTTCGCTAGTTAAAATTCGATGTTAGTATCTTATTTCAAAAGGTCAAACGATTAAAAATTCAGAAAAATATTTGTATATTTTTTTAATATATATTTGCAGCGCCGCCTCTCGTTAATTAGAAAATTTTTTATATGATTATTAATATTTGGATAATTTAATTAAACGTCTGCAATCGCTTTGAGTTGTTTTCTTAGTAAAGACAGAGTACCACGTAAGACAGATCTTTTTAGCCCACTACGAAAAGACGAATACGAGACCACGGAGCGAAGTTCTGACGACAACTTCGCCCAATGGACAATCCCGCAATCGAGATGCAATTATTTCGACACTTATTCTTCGCCGTTGGTAGGTAGTCTTTCCCAGCTTGTCTTGTAGGGTAATTATGTTTGTCTTGGACAAAGGTTATCGAAATTGAGGTAGATATAGGGTTTGTATAAAAAGTATCGGAAATAATGTTCAAGGATGAAAGCATGTCACAAACTGCAGTTTTTAAGTGGCACAAGCTCTTCAAAGATGGCCGAGAAGGTGTAGAGGACGAGCCCCGCGACAGTGAATGGTGCTTTTTATCTAGAAGTGCTGAGAAGACTGAAGAGAAAGGTCAACCGGGTGAGGCCAGCCATCGCCAGAAATTGGAAATTGCATCACGACAATGCACCCAGCCACTCCTGCTCCAAGGTGACCGACTACCTGACAAAACGGGGACGCGACTGTTCCCCAACCCCCTTACAGTTCTGACTTGGCCCCAGCAGACTTTTTCCTATTCCCAAAAGTGAAATCCTCCCTCAAGGGACCCTATCATGGGATCCTAAGTGCCGTCAAAGAAGCTTGCACTCGTAGCATTTCGGTACTCCCTTCCGCCTACCAGGGAGCCTTCGAGTCGTGGAAAAGCCGCTGGCAAGAGTGTGCCGACGCTTAAGGGATGTATTTTGAAGAATTTATAAGGTTTTGTAGCAATATCTGAAATAAATCAATTTTTCCGAAACTTTTCCCGATACTTTTTATACTCACCCTGTATAAATAAAAGTGAATTAAGCTTTATAAATGAAAAAACATAATTGTAATTTGTAAATCTGGTGAATCGTAGGTATACCGAACAACGAGAAATTGTGAGAGACAGACAGGGTAATCTTTAATAGGGTAAGGAGGAACCTTTTTTGTAGTTTTAGTATTCTGGATAAGTTAAAGGATAGGTCCTCAGAATATTGTACCGAAACATAGATTAGAGTGTATCAATGCATAATATAACAAGATAATCATTTGTGGAGGCAAGTAATACAATCTGGACCTCATACCCATACTAAGGTTTAACATAAGAGCATTTACATGATATGAAGGCATTATCCTCTAATTATTTTTTATTTCAAATTTTGTACCTATTATTGAGTTAAAAAACTTAGTTTAGATTTTTAACAAATTTTAATATTAAATTTAATTAAATTAGTTCTAAAGCAGCATCTAAAATTTTTTTTCTGACGGAGACATAACGTTAACAAAACTTGCGTAAAATTTTTCTAACAATTTTGCTATTACAATAAAAAAAAATTTTGAATTTTTTAAAAAATATTTAATATTAAAAAATATTAATAAGATAATTTTTCACACAACATTTTTTTCCCCTCTCAATACAACCTACATTAACCCAAACTTATTAACACAGCAATTATGGCTGCAGACAAACTACTACTAAAAAACATTTCTGCAACATTCTTTGCTTAACTATTAATCTAAGAACACTCATTTCCTTTTACTCCTTCAAAACAATAAAAATAAAAAAATTGCCTCATCAAACGCCATTCATCTTCCTGTCTCGTCCTCCTCAACGAAGTTTCCCTCTTGAAGTCGCCATTGCCTACCCACGCCACATTGCGATGCTTACGTTCGCTGTAGCGCAACAGACTCCTTCTATAAATACACAACTCGGAGCCGTTTCACCCTTCTTACTACAAACAGGTGTTTCGTTCAAATAGACGCCCACGCATTTCCATCGCACGAAAGCAGATTCGAACCCGAACCCAAAACGGATGTTTAGACGAAAATGCATGCTATAAACATAAACACAAAGCGTATAAGAATAGCCAAAAAACTCTCAACAAATGCGCAACTAATTAAAAGGAAACGACCGGCCCTTCAATTAACATTTCTTAAAAAGAAAAAAAAAAGTAAACACCATTTAAAGCAAACACATTAACAACAGGTAAACTGATTGCTTACGCCATGTAAGCTCTTGAAATTCGACCTCAAAGCTTGTCATATTAATTCCAAAGTTCCTTTCTGTTTGCTTATCTCGAGACGCTAATCTTTGTTCATTAAGCGACTCCGACTTCCATTTCCTTCCCATCTGCGCGTTTACTTAAGTTGGAAGACTCCCAGGCGTCTTGCTGACGAATCAAAAACCAAATTGCTCTTAATTAATTAATTAATCTTTGGGGTGTTATTGCTATTTTCGACCCAAAACCTAATCAAATTTACAACAGCACAGGTGTTAATTAAAGATATCGCATCCTTGTGGCTTTTATGTAGGTTACATTGAAGTGTATATTTATAAAAATAACTCGGCTTCATAATGAAGGTCATCGAACGTCATTTTGAGATCTCTAATAATGCAAATTTCATTATCTTTAATAATTAATTAATAATTAAGATAAACTAATTCAGCGCACCATCTCTAAAAATTGCAAAAAAAAAAAAAAATCGGCTGAATAATTCAATCCCAACATCGCTTACGAAATTAAATTGCGCTCGTTTACAACATCAATAAAAACATGAAAAAAATAAGCTCAAAAGTAAACTGTAATTTATATCAACCCTAACCACCACTTATCATTCAATTTTTAATACAGAAATTAATTTTACAAAGCTTAATCAAAAGGGCATCGCAAAATCGACCGCCAGGCGGGCGGCTTCACCGCATTGCTCGCTTGCATTGCAAAGAAGAAATTAGCGGAAAAATTTGTCTTTGATTTGATCCAGGAATTGATAATAACCGAGTTATTTTACGCTTGGTAGCAGCTTATACAAAAAGAACTCGAATTCAATTTTGTGCTCGATTGCCTACAGCTATGGCTGCTTTTGTTCATCTGTCTACCGCTTCTATTTTTACGACTAAGAATAATAACAAAAACTTGCTTTTCTGCTTGTTATTTAAGCAGGCTTACGTATAAGAGTATCAAAATTAAGCCCGCAGAAATTAAAATACAGGTAAAAACTCCTTATAACGAACCACTTTATAACGAAATTCTTTGTAGAACGTTTTCTTTTTAAAGATTGGTTGGCTATGCCGTAGCTTATAAAGATAAGGACAGCCTGCTCGTTGCAATGACGCGAAATTTTGAACAATAATCTTCTCGCTTTGCCACCTGGCCGAGAGTGATCTCTCAAGTTTGCTGTGGATAGTTACTATCTTGCGCTGATTCCAAAAATATATTTTGCCACATTTTCATATTGGAATGTTTATTGAACGCCGGTCCACAGAAAAAAATTTCCGGCCCAGGATAAATAACCTTAACTTGATACAGTCGAACTTCCTTATAACGAAATCATTGGCCACTCCCCAAAGAATTTGTTAAACGGAAAATTTGTTATACAGAAATATGGTTAATACTCAAAATTTACATGTTTATCTTGATTGGGATCAATGTAAAAATTTCGTTATAGGGGAAAAAGTCGTTTTATGATTGTTCATTATAGAGAGATTCGAATATATTACAAAATAAACTTCAAAACTGATTTTCAAGTAAGTAAATCTCCCTAGCGCACCTCTGATCTCATTTAATTATGTTAGCGGTCCAAATCTTAATAATGACAAAAAAAAATTCTAATTTCAAAGAAGCAACTCAGTCGTTCTTTTTTTAACTAGAGGCGCTGCAAGTTAACTCTGCACATTGTTGCATTTTGGATCACTATTTGCAGCACTATAGGACAGGCTTTCCTTTATTTTTGTAGGCTATGTCCATGCCCACTCGCCTAGCTGAAGTTTTAAATTGAAATATTAACGCATTAATAACATCGTGGCAGTCAGTAATGATGGAGAATATATCGCTGTTGGCTATTTATGTCGATGTCTCATTAATTTTTCCCTTTGTAGACTATACGCTCCGATGATAGCGCAACGTCAAAACGCGTCAGTCTAATAATTTAGTTTTACCATATCACTTTTGGTTTCTTTATTTCAGCATCAATTATTATGATACTAGTCAACTATGGAAATTACGCAAGTAATTTAACTATGTATTGGCGATGTCTCGTGGACGATGTATCAATTTATACTATTAAGCAAAGACCATACCTTCGTTGACGTCTCAATCAAGATACCACGATATTATTATTAATGCGCTACTTTTTCGATTTAAATAAAGCTGTATGTGACCCTAAAGTTGCCTTTTAAGTCAATTAAGGTTAATAATACACTGTAGCTATTCTTTCCATAAGTTTTGTGAAATTATCTTCTTTTCATTTACTAACACAGCTGTACATATAAAAAAAAGTATTTTCCTTCCAGAAAATAAGGCTACATGTTTATAGGAGAAAGATGGTATCTCTAAAAATCGATCCTGAAAAGGTTTCATAGAATACACATATTACGAAAAGCCATCGGCCATTGAGCCTTAGAATCGCTCCAGATGAAAAGTTAGATGCGGGGATAACCTTGAAGCAATCAGCCAATGTCAATTCCTTAACGAGAAGAAGCAACCAGCTTCATTAGGCCTATGACGAAGCGAATAGCTGACAAACAAATCATCTTTTAAGTGGATGCTGATAGATTTATGTCGCTTAGCTTGCAACTCACTGAATTCTCCACGTATGCAATTCATTTCTCCGATTTGTTTTGTTCTCAACCCCTCGCCCTTCTTCTATACATTCTTTGTATTCGTTAGATTACCATGCAAGTATAATAAGAAACGCCTACTCATGAACAATCACTCACACAATGACACCGCTTGTTTGTTTGATGAATAGTATACTAAGCCAGGACACGAGCGACTTCTCACGTGCTTAAGCCAATGAGATCTTTTTACAGAAAAAAAAACCGTAAAGGTCAAAAACATGAATATTCTTGCATTCTCCGAAAAAATAATACACTCGCAGTTTATTAAAGTTTTTTTATTATTAATAAAATTATTTTTAAAATAATCAAATCAAGAGTATTGGCATTATATTAATGAATTAATAAATAGATTCATAAATAATAAAAAAACATCTTAAAGTAAATAACCTTTATCACGCCTGGATAATTAAATGTACAAAATAAACTTTTGTACAAAATATAATGAAATTTTCTAATATAAAAATTTTTTAAAAAAACTTGTTAATGAAAGACACCCACAAAAAAAGGTCGACTTTTGATCTAATTGTTTAAACTTTTTGAAGCTCACTACAAAGCTGAAACAAGCTGTATCAAATTTCATAATGAAATACACAATGATTTTATACATTTCTAATGAAATTTCGCATTTACTTGATCCTGTATTTCAATTCAATTAAGTTGGAGGAAATAATTTCTAGAATAACAATTTTCCACAATCAATTTATTCACAAAAAATTTGAGAAAAATCCCCAACAAGGAACCATAAAAAATTATAAATGTTAAAAAACACCCTACCCCTTTCCTATTTACAATGGAACTAAAACCACTTAAGAACTATGGCATTTTAATTAATCAGTTCATAATACAAAAATTATTTCATAATGGGCATTATTAAAAGTAAATTTACAACAAAGTCTTAAATGCTGGGACAGAATCAAGTCCTACTCTTCCAACAAGTACACAAGACATTTGTAAGATGAAAAGTATCCACCGTCGCTAAGATGAAAAGTAAATTCTCCAGAACAGTTCTGAAAATAACTCTTGATTTGATTCGGAAAATCTTGGAAGAAACGCCCATTATGAACAAGTTCCAAAGTATTACAAGCTTTAACTTTTCGAGTGAAACCATTCATCTTCAGAAGCCAGGTAAGGTGGAGTGTGATATAACAAAACTTAAAAAATTAAAAAAAAAAGAGCAAAAAAAACCAAAAAACCCACAGGAAGTCACAAGGCATGACGTTATTTTTTATGTTTCCTTTTCTCATTATTGGGGATTTTTCTCAAATTTATGTGAATGAATTGACTGTGGAGAATTCTTATTCTAGATTCTGTATTTACTTGACCAAAGTATCAAGACATGATTTTATAACATTTTGAATTGTTGACGAAAAATCACGATTTTTTGGTGGCTGTCTCCTCTTAAAAATTTTTTTTAATAAAAATCTTTCAATTTCACCTAAGATCCAAGGGAATCATCTTCCCAACTTCCAAACTTATAAAACCAGAATTTTTAATGAAGACATGTAGATTAAAATTTTGGAGATCCAGCGCGCACATAATCGTTACCGTAAAAGCAAATTTCTTTCAAAAAGTTCCCAAAATTGGAGAAACTGATAAAAAAATAATCCCACGTATACTTTTAATAAAATGGTTAAGATAAAAACAAACAGACATAATCATTTTCGAGAGAAGACTACTCTCTTCATCGATGGCATATAAATAGCGACAACAGGACATTTTATTTTTGGAAATAAATTTTTTTTTAAAAAATTAATAACATTATTTTTTAAATTACTTTCTACATACAGTAGGAGATATTTTTTCGAATGATAAATTTAATACATAATAATATTTATGAATAATATACACATTATTTACAACTCCATTATAATAATAAAACTCATTACAATATTCTCTAAAAGGAGCTCCAATCCATTCAGGATCTGAAAAGCCAGCCAGGGGTGGCAGTTTTCTAAGAAAATTTCCTTCAGAAACCCAAAACGCCCATCGAAAGCGAGTTGTTTTACGTTGGTTAAAGGAAATGAAGCAACAACGACGACAACAACAACAACAACAACAATCTTAACCTTTAAAATGGATTATTAAAAAAAAGGAAAGCATAAAAATATGCCGAAGCTTACTAGGAGAATTGCACAATTTTTTTTCCCATTTTAGTGCGTATTCCTAACTATGCGTGTTCTTCTGAATAATATTAATAAGATGGAAATGAAAAATATTTTGCCTCCAGGGCCTGCAAAATTATTTATATGGCTTCTCAGGTAACACGAGAAATCGAAAAAACTACCTATAAAAAATCCATTTTAGCAAAAATACATTTAGAACGGAAACAGATCGACATCCACCAATCAGTGAGTCCCATGTTATCTCATCCTCGCTTCCGAATCCTTCAGTTGCTTCAGAAGAAATTTTTTCTTTCGATTTTCCTCTTCTATATTGAAAAAGAAGAGCCGCAGAGTCTAATTAAAATCAGGTTGCCGAAAAGGAGGGAAAAGTCGTTGTCGTCACGTACGCGGATGGCAAGCAACTCGCACGTCAGCTAGGCTGCGGCTACTGGCCGTCGAAGGTGTCGACGCGGCGGTGGAGTGGCCATGGGACTGAAAATATAAAGAATAATTCCATATATTCTTAACAAATATGGAGAGCTACGAACACAACAGATGCGACCAGAGACACACAAGACGAAAAGGCAACGATTATTACAAGTTTAATAGATTACGGATTTTTACTCAGAGTCGTGCAAACATGCATAAATGTTTAGGAAAAATGGCCCAAGCTGTTTTTTTTAATCTTCCCATCTCTTTGATACTGATAACTAAACGTAAACTATAGTAAAGAAAATCCCATGGCAGGCGCTCGAACCAAGGAATTTATTACAATCTCTATCAATATGCCATTTGGTATAGGTTAAAGCAGGATTCCTTGTTCGCAAGCCGAGACTATCTTTAGTTTTCAAATAATTTTATCTTCTGACATTCACTTTCCCGTTTTATTTTATTTGCTAAATTTATATAAATGTGTTTTTTCTTTAAAATTTCTCTATTCTTTTGAGGAAAATATTTCAAAATATTTTCAATGTACTCCATCATTTCCTTCAGATTAATAGGGACAGCATTACATATTTTTAATGTTAAATTTTAAAATTAGTGGTAGTTAATTACAAAATAATGAATTTTAATTAATAACTATTTTAATTGATAATCTTGATAATTAATCAAAAAGAAGAAAATTCTTGTTAAAAATTTACCAATTACTTCAACGGTTTTTTTTTTAAATAAAATTAAATAAGAATAAATAATAAAATCAAATAAATAAAAATATCAATGATATCCATGTCTACTACAACGTGAAATAGGAACTAACAAAACAGGTCTTTTACCATACCTCACCTCATCTTCGGACGCTATCCCGCTACAAACTTAAGCTGGGAAGCGGCCTGTAATTACTGTCCGCCTCATGTGCCCGTTCCTCTCTCATCACCTCCTGGAGGATAGAATTGGTGACCCTCCTAGGGAATTGGTTCAATCTTGCCAAATCTCTAGGAGGGTCACCAATTCTATACTCCTGGAGGGGATGAGAGAGGAACGGGCACATAAGACGGACAAAAACCACAGCTACTTTTACGTTCACAGGACAAAACATAAACCGCATATCAAGGCAGTTCCAAAAACAAGGTATAAACATAGCATTCCGCACGATCAACAATGCCAAACGGATCTTGTACCCCACACGGAAAAACTACGGGAAAGAAAACTTCCCAGATTGTAAGGCGGTTTACGTTGGCTCGACAGTTCGCTCGTTCCGTGAAATGTTCAAAGAACATCGAAGGGTGGCATCAACGGAGACGGGAAATCGGTCTACGCGGATCACCTCATAAAAGCTGGACTCGTATAGTGAAAATGGAAAATTACATGGAAATCCTGTGGAAAGGACGCGACAGAGGGAAGATATTAACGAAGGAAGAAATGGAAACCGGAAGACATTATCACCGAATCGAGGTCGTCCTCCTCAACGGACAAAATCGTTCGAGAAGGACGGCATCATTGAATATTTGATAAAAATGGAAGATGAACAAAAGGGTCGGCGCGTCGGAGAAGCGCTCTACTAGGTCCGGCTTCGCTATTAGCATAAAAGGGACACGACTCCCCAGTTCAACTTTGTAGCAGGATAGCCTCCGAAGATGATGAAAATTGAAACGCGTTAGGCAATAAACTCTTGTTTACCGTATCACTTTTCGAACCTATTTTGTTAAATAAAAATACACAGAATTGCAATACACAGAATTGCAATCAAGAAAACATCCATTAAGCCATTATACTGAAGAATCATCCACTGCGTCATCAAATTATTGTCGATCTCTCCCTATGATATAATTACTGACCATTTTATTTTTATTCAAAAGGAAACTGATTAGCCTAGGGAGTGTGTTCGTTTACTATGCTACTTCTTGTTGTAATTTACAGTTTTAGGATAAATTTACCATTATGTGCTTTGCTGATGTTGGTTTATAAAGCCTTCATTTTCATAATTCTTGTAAGTATGCAACTTTCATTGTATCGTGACTATGTTATTCCACTTGGAATGTTGTATTATAGATTCAAGTTCCGTCATCAACTCATACTTTATTGGACGTTATTCGAGTTGTGGCAATCGTTTTTTTCTAATTTTCAAAATACGCGTTTGATATATACAAAAATTATTATAAACTATTCTCCTTTCCCAACTAAATATACAATTATAAGAAATTATATAGGTAAAAACAACCCAAATAAAGTGTTAAAAAAAAGATATAACCTAGCTTGAAGATATTAAAGCTGATAAAGAATCTTCAAAGAAAATATAAAAATAAATATAATCCAGAATTATAAAAGTTAAGCATAAAAATAAGTATAATAGGACAATTAAAAGTATTAATATAATAATGAAAAAAATATTTTTAATCTACTTAAAGCCTTATACAGTATCTAGCTAAAAGCATTAAAGCCGTAATTCAAACTCTAAGAATATTTAAACTTCAGGGCACAATACGAGAACGCGACCATACCTGAACGATCCCTGGTTTGAGTTTAGGCCATGGAATTTTCTACGTTTAAGTTGAAAATCAAAGACGTATGGCGTATAAAAAACCCTCTCGGGCCATTTTTCCAACAAATTTATAATATTTGCCATAAAGTAATAAAGATAGTCCTCGCTTGCGAACAATGAGCCGTTGCTTTAACTTATGCTGGAAAAACATGTTGATACCAATACAGCTTCCACAGCGATTAAGTGGTCAAAATGCCGAAACGTTAACCCGGAGGTTCTTTGTTTGAGTTCAGGCTATGGAATTTTCTTTACTATTTTCTATGTATTATTATTATCATTATCATTATTATTATTATTAACCATGAATAGTTTTATTTATGCACCGAAATATTTCCAGAAAGAGTCCACATTATCTCTCCCATGATTTATGAATTCATAATCAAGAGCAATATCCGCCGGCATCATATAAAATCGTGCACGACCTCCTTTTCAACTCGACACAGTATTGCATCAAATTATTAATGTAACAACGGTAAGCTTAATACTTAAAATAAAAAAACAGTTTCTGATTAAATTTAAGCCGGGTTTATCGATCCGCAAAAACAACATTTAAAAGAAACGGATTCTCGATATGTTCCCAGAACCAATTCACAGGAAAACCCAGCTTATCAGCTTGATATACATCCCCATCAGATTAGTATTGACACAAATATTAATAAAAGAAATCATGAGCAAAATACTGATTACTTACAAAAAACAAGTCCACTCAAGCGTTGACGCACATTAAAAGCACAATGCACCACATTAAGCATGCACATTTTTTAAAAGAAGCATGCAAATGCAACGAAGCTTATAAACGGAACAGGAAAGGGGGGGAAAAAGAAAGAAAACAACAAAATTATTTAAAACTGAACCTGTTTCATTACAAATGGAAACACGAACGAGGATGGGCCTTCAAAAACACAAAAGGCCAACGAAAACAAATTTATGGGGCGCTAAAGTAAACATCTGGTTTGACTATTTCGGGTTCATTTCCTTAGTCATCTTAAAGCCGAACAACACAGCATCCGCTTTAAAACACAGGAAGCAATGACAAAAATTCGTGTACAAACAAACAAGAGTCCAGTTAGTAAGAATAAAAAATGCACTTATTAATTCAACAGATTAAGATAAACGTAAAGTTTATTAGTTAATAAGCATCCTACCCTCGTTAATCTCCGCCTGGCTCTAACGAAATAACTCGACTGAGTCATTATCGCTCGCATCCGACTATTCATAGCAAAATGAAAGAGAAAAATAAAAAGTCCCTGAAAAGAAAGGAAAAAGTATTTTATTTCTTACATACTTAAAACGCATGATAAAAAACTATAAACACATATGAATAGCATATTTTAATTAATGTCCATTGTAGAAAAAAAAAAGCAATAAAGAGCTTATACGGACACGCGATGGGCGTTGAGCAAACGCAGTAAAAGGATGATGTCAAGAGATGCATGTCAGTTATTAAAAGATATCGCTTTTAAATATCTGCGCGAAATTTAACAGTTAGACCATCCCTTATTTAATTGACCGTGCCAATTTAGCTTTAAACATATTAACTCAATATTAAGAGAAACGGAAAAAGATGATTTAGAAGTCAGCTAATTAGCTGACGAAAAAATAAACTTTTTGTAACAATAAAAAGATACATTAATTTCACAACTAAAATGTGGACCCGAAACTTCAAAGAAACTTCAAAAAAATGCTATATATTCGTTCATTGTAAAAACTGTTCATAGGAGATACCGGTTCGACAAAACAAAAGATGAGGTTACCTTATAGAAAGCACAGTATGTTGTATGGCTTGCCGAAACGTAATCACCGATAACACTTCAGAGGGGATACAGTTTAACTTACAGTAAACAAGCACTAGATAATACATCGAATAATGCCTGGATGAAAACCTTTTTGGTGACCAGGTTAGTGGTGAAAAGGAAGAGCAGCAAAAAGAATTCTATGATCCATGAATGATAATGCATTTGAAGTTTCTTGTTCAGTGTGGGCCAAAAATCTGTATAGGTGGAGCTGATAACTTATATTGGGGATATATTAGCGATGGGGGGGGGGTGAAGGGGAAACATACGCTGTTTCAGATGTTCCATATTCAATATCTTCTCTGCATACAGCAAAGAAGCTTCAAATGACTCTAGAGGCAAAAATTCATTTAGGCTAAATGCGTTATCTAGGTGACCAATCTATTGGGCCATATCGGCCAATCCAGCAATTGGGAAATAGCAGGTCCAGACACTCCTTAACAACTGTGTCATAATAGCGCGGAGAATCATCCTGTTGAAAGAACTCTGAGGTAGGCCCCATCTTCATGGAACATCTGAAACACTATCGCGCAGGCTTGTCAGAATGTTGATCCCAATGTGTTCCAGAACGTTCAACGTGACATAACATTTGACAATCAGAAAGAACGGGACATAACATTTTGTTAATTTGGAAATCAGCACCTATGGTCTTCGCAATGAGTGAAAAACTGCATTAAGTCAAGAATGAGTAATGATATGCAAAAAATAACAGCGCCATTGTGTTTGTCAGGAAATCCCACCTGCATTTCATTTATCACATGACCCCATACTCATTTGAAAATTTAGATATTAAATAAATAAATAAATAATTTTCTTATTTATTTTTTATTTAAGATCCATTGTTTATTGTATTCCAGATTTCCTGCGTCTCGTCCTTCTCTCCTACATATGTCATTTGAAAATTTGGAATTGTACCCAAGATGACCGTCTTCCAAGATGGTAGCCATATTAGTCATATGACCAAAAGTTTTCCCTCTACCCCTAACAGATTCCTAGTAGAAACTTTCAGCTCCACCCACAGCGTTTAGGTTTTCTTTAGGTTAGTCCAGACTTTTGGCCCACTTTGTATTATTCTGAGGAACAATGACGACTGCAATCTCCATTTGTATCAATGGTTTAAATCAATTGTAATTCCGTTTCAAAACGTCAATGATTTTAAATCATTTGTAATAATAGTCAAATAAATCACAATGTGGTATACAATGTCAGTCCTAAATCATACGCTCACCTGTAGGCTGTTAAGAATGGTGAAAATGTATGCAAACGCGTCCATTTGTCGACTGAAGAAGACGTAGCCAAACAACCAAGTTACTCCAAGAAGAGGACAGAGGACAATAAGCCCCCAGACCATTTGTCTAAAAATTCATCAAATGCATCATTAAAAATTGTTAATTAATAACATTTTTAATATTATAGTAAAACATGCCTATTGGTCAGTGGAACATACCTAGCTCGTTCCATATTTTTCTTCTGCTGAACTGCTTTCAAGGTTTGGGTCTTCTGTAAAGCCACTATTAAAATGACTATATTAACCTGCAGAAGATTAAAATAAAAACCTATAAATACATGTTTTTTTAGACAAATGGAAATCAGCAGCTAACGACGAATCCCATAATTTAAATAAAAAATCTAAAGATTTCTATATAAACAAAAGAGGAGACTAACGCAAACGATAAGCAGCACTGGTCCCAGAAACGACCAGATGAACCCATTTTTCGAATTAAGCCAACACCTGAAAAGCAATTTTGATCTTATTTTTAGATTTTCTATAATTTTATCATTTTAGAAAAATAACGACTCTTCTACTTACAGATCCAACGAGTTGATATAAGTTGCATCTAATCCAAACGAAAGCCCCAACGTTAAGAAAACGACGAACGACGGAACACCTAGCAATCCAAGAACGCAAATCTAATTGAGTTTATGTTCCCTGGGTGCAGAAAATATAGCAATATGCTCTTGCATTTACCGTATCCGACTAAATAATATACAAAAGTCTTCTCCTTCGTGGCAGAGAAGACGTTGATGATCATGATAAGAATGTGAATCCCTTCCAGAAGCATCCACGTAAACGCAGAAAGGAACATAAAGTGAAGGAGACTAGCCACCAGGTAGCACGTGGTCTAAATATAAAAAAGTAACTAAATATCAATGTAGAAATAATTAAAAATATTTACCGTACATTAATATCATCAAATAATTAAAATAAGCTCCACCTACTCACAATATTTATTGAGAACCGAAGACCGACCAAGAAAGTGATATTGCCGACCAGAAGACAAAAACATAAGTTGGCATGGATTGCGTTCCTTAAATTCCAAGAAGACCTATTAAAATATAAAACCCATAAAAAATGTAGACAGTAACTTTACATTATAAAGCTTTTCAAGCTAGCTAGTCCTTCATAACGGACCTTGTGAAGAAGATGGCGAGGAGACAGGCAGTGAGAGAAACAATAGAAATAATGCATCCGACGAGAGAGATGATGGAGAGCACCTTCTCGTTTGCTATCTAGTTCATAAATAAAAATTAAAAAATACATTAATACATACACGGATATGATAACAGCGAAGCAGGTAAAAGAATAACTGGGCTTCATAATAGAGAACTTTGAAAAGGCAACTACAGTATAGCAAAAAAACACTGCAACTTACAGCCAAGTGAAACAAATTAGGATTAATACAATAAAGAATAATTCATAAGATGTTCAGTGAGGGTTTTATCGTACGCCATACCTCAGCTGTTCAAATTAATGATGAAAAACAGAAAAGAAAATACCACCGCCTGATCTTTGGCTCAGATCACCAACGCGCCAACCAATTATGTTAGGATAACTTTGACTCTGAAAAAAGAAGTATGGGGCACAGTATACGAGAGGATTTCAGAAAGTAACGCCATTTATTTTTTTATGGAAGAAATACAGTCACTGTGTAAAAGTTAACATAGCCAAAAAGATGGTTGACAAGAATTTTAAATATAATTGTTTCGCTTCTGTTAGTATTACTAAGACCTGTCGCAAAGATTTTCTTAAACATTTTCTATGTACATACACCGGGTCGATTACACTTTAATTGTAGGTATAGATGAAATAGTCTCATCACAACACATCTACTGCTTAGGAATTCTAGATAACGATTGTTCAGTTTGAAACTAAGGAACTAAGGAAGTTATGTTATTATTATTATTATAATATATTTCTTATTTATTACCTTCGTTTTAGTAACCCCGCTTTTGGGCTTCGGCCTGTTGGGGGCGACTCTTTTGTGAGATGTCGTACATTATTATTATTATTATTATTATTAATATTATTATTATTATTATTATTGTTTGGGGAAGCCAAACTCGGATCAAGCCCGGAAGCCAATCCCAGAGGCGGACCCAAAAGAGGGCCAAAGCCCAAGGGACTCAAATGCGAGGGAGGGAAAGTTATGCACTCGTGGGAGTATTGATGTTTGGGTGTAGGAATTTCCTTACTATGTGACAGGTGTTTAGAATTGTGGCTTTCTGTTAGGTTTTGTATAAGTATGGGTTTAAATTTAGTGTTGACAGGCTTTTGTGTAGCGAGTGTGGAATAACCCCAGTGGCAGAAACAACGACAGGAACAATGTGTACTCTGTTAACTCCCCAAAGGCGTTTTATTTCATGTGCAAGATCCGTATATTTAGTGATTTTGTCTGTGTATGACTTTTATAAATTGTGTGTGTTGGGGATGGAGATATCAATTATGTAAGTCACTTTGTTTTGCTTATCTACTAGTGTAATGTCTGGTCTGTTATGAGGGATAGTTTTGTCACTACACGTCAAAATATAGTTTATGTGTGGTGTTCTCTAAGACAGTGTCGGGGATATATTTATAGTAAGGAGTGTGAATGTCCCTTAGCTTGTGTATCTTAGCTAGATGCTGATGTATGATGTTGGCTACCGGGTTATGCCTGTGTAAATAATCTGTCTGCGTGAGTATTTTGCAACTGGATATGACGTGTTGGATGGTTTCCTCTGCGATATGGCATTTCCTGCAAGACCCGTCAGTCGAATCTTTGATATGTTTTCTGTAGCTTTTAGTGTTAATAACCTGGTCTTGTATGGCAATCATGGTTCCTTCTTCTTCTTATTATTATTATTACAAAGAGATGAATAAATTCTCTAAAACCTTCTAAAAAAAAGCAAAAGCAAAGAAGGAAATGAAATTGAAAACTGATGCTGCGTCCTATTGAGGCTTATGAGGCCAAAGGAATTTCCAATGGGCGATATACCAGACACGAAACTACAATAATTTATTTTTTTATTATTTTTATTTTTATTATTTAAATTTTATTTTAATAAATCGAAGTAATTATAATAATTTTAAATTTGTTGCTATTTGTTATTGCCAACATCGATATCTCACATACGCTGCAAGCCCAAGTGGAATTAATGTAAGCTATCAGACCCAGTCAATTCGCATTTAGAAAGTTAAGAAAAATTAATCATAAATTTATTAAATTAAATTAAATTAGATTAAAACAATCATGGACAAATAACCATGAACAAACTACTAAATCGAGCCAAGGATCATAGTAAGTGATCAATTTGTTTAAACTTATGTCTAGTGGCATAGTTGCGGGGGAGGGGAAGGGGGCAAAAGGGGCGCATAATGTCCCGGACGCCAGTCTTGATAACCTTGCTGGTGGGAGAGGGAGAGGGGTGCGCCGCGAGACAAAAAATGATAATACGGGGCGAAAAAATGAAAGCCATGACCCGGACGCCATTTATCCTCGCAACGGCACTGCTTATGTCAGTAGTTTCATAATAATAATAATAATAATAATAATAATAATAATAATAATAATCGTGTTTATGAGAATAAAGATTGATGTAAATATTGCAAGCAAAAACAGCGCGCTGAATTGAAGATCTACGCAGGATTTTGAATCTCCCTCTATTCAGCGATATAATGTGCTTCTGTATTTTTGCAGTTTGTTTGAAATAACTAGTTGAAATCTACTTCATTTTTTTGAATAAACCTGCAGTAATTAACAATATAAATATTTCGAATACATGGGACCGTGTTCCGAATGATAACGTAAGAGCGAAAAGACATCTATGGACGTTTGGAACGAATGAGAAGTTTAGGTTAGATTTTGCGATTGTATGCCGAGTATGTTGGTGGGAAATGTGGGAGAGGAAGGCCGAGGGAAGTGTGGCAGGTTCATGTAGAGAAATACTTGAGATCGTATAGAAACTTGTATGAAGAAAATAATGAGTACAGCTGAGGAAGCAAGATATTTAATTGGACTGATTTACTTTCTGCCTACCTTCCTAAGAGGATTAAGGCTATTGTTGTTGCTGTATTACCAATATACTCGTACCCTTCAAAAGTCTTCGAAAGACTGATTGAGTCTACTTTATGACAATCTTTTTTGCTGTATAGTAAGTGTTTATGCCTAATTGGTTATGCTTAAAAGGCATAAAAACGACCAATATTCCAAGGTTTTTGCTTTTGCGACGTGATATGCCGAAACTTACAAATTTACAATGGGAATCAAGATGAACCTGTATTAGGACAAATTTCACACATGTGACCACAAAGATTTCGAAAGTTGCGATTACATGTACGCTTCCTAATAACAGAAGCACCTACTTTAATTAATAAAAAACATTAAAATTATATTAGAAATTATCTCATCCAGGCTTAGAATAATCAAACAGAGTCCCGATTTCATTTTCAACATCTTATGTAATCTCACTAATATCGAAGTTAATCAAAGGAAGTGAAACAGAGAAGCAAATGTGGACTTAAGATAGTTACTAAGCGATCGCATTAGCGAATCAATTACTAAATGGGGACACCAGTTACAGAAAGATAAGCTAACAATTTTAATTCCCAACAATTAAGATGTCTAGACACCAACAGACATACAAAAACCCACTTACATCGACGTCGTTCCAGTTAACGAGCACGGCGAAAGTAGTCAGGTGGTTACACTGGCAGGTGACGTAACGTTCAGACGCGTTCACAAACCAACAACCGCCGTCGTCGAAAAAGGAGCGTCCACTGGAAGAGAACTTGGTTTAAAAAAGATAAAACAAACTGTAAAACAAATGGTAAAATATATTTGTATATGAAACTCACCTGTTGGAAGTATTGAAAAAAACGCAGACCAAGTCGTTGGTGTCGCCAACCGTTTCCATTTTAATAGACACATTAGAGACTTGGGAAGAGTCGTCCATGGAAAGACCCAGGGGAACAGACCTCAAAAAATTGCTGGAATTTCTAAAATAAAAATTAATTAATAAATTAATATCTATATCTTACATAGATATGCGCTTTCATTTTGACTCACCTGACACCAAAGAAGTTATCCAGAGTCTTCCAAAGGTGGAGGACGCCAGCAACCTCAGGTGAAGGCAGAGAAGGAGACAAAGCGATTCGAGGACCTTGTTCATCAAACGCAAAGACAACATCATTCATGCTCTTCGTCTTGAACATTTTAATATCTAAAAGCAAAAAACAGATGAAATAAA
>JAHWFO010023234.1:567144-595038 GCA_023313115.1 Rhysida immarginata | reverse complement strand
TTGTGGCTGTCGGTTTGGATGTTTCACCACTCGAATTATCAGTGGTCACAGATTCAGACGGTCCACTGCTAGAAAGTTCAGAAGTTCTTTCAGTGGTCATTGATACCGTTGTTCGACTGCTAGAAAGTGCAGAGGTGCTATCAGTTATTGCTGATTCTGATGTTCCACCATTGGCCGCTGTATCACCGCTAGATGACCCGTCAGTAGAACTCAAAGCAGTTACAGTTGAATCCGGGCATGTTATAGAAGACGAAGAGCGTCCCAAAAAGTCATCTAACAATGGATTAACTGTATTAAAAAAGGAGAAAGTCTGTACATAAAACAATCCCTGGATCAACATTCAGAAACATTTATTGATAAAGTGAAGTTACTAACCTTCAGGAGGAAGAGAGCAGACCCCTTTCTTTTCATCATTGCAAACTCCAGTATAAACTGGAAGCAGGTTACCTAGGCTAGTTTCGACAAGAATACAATCTCCATCATCCCTGCAACGAACATGTATAAATGAGGTACAGCGCCAATTAAATAAAGAATCAAAATAGATTTCTCTCCTTCCTTACTTGCGAAACCAAAACATATTTCCATAAGTTTCGACCCAAGCGTCCAGTGCTGTATTAACCTCTTTCTTTGCTATAGAATCGTTAACGACATGCACAGGAGCGACCTCACCTCCAAGGCTCTCGCAAAACTTCTTCAGTTCTTCGAATTTGCGACTCTCGGGGAGAATGACAAAACAGCGAAACCCCATATCTGTTCGAACTTTATAAGACTGCAACAGGGGGCAGTAAAGTTCAGTTTCTGAGAAAAACGAAGTTGTTTTGCTGTCACACCCTTGCATGTGATGGCGAATAATATTCAAAGCTTAAAATAAAACTCTTACCCCAATAACAGCCAAGCCTCAGTGTCAAGTCCATGAAGCAGTGTCCTAACGGAGTGGATAAAGTGCACTCAGCGTATCCTTGGCATCTAAAAAAACTGAACTCATGAAAACGGAAGAAATTATACACTCAAAGGCCAATGGCAAGAGTCATACACTCAAAGTTAGTTGGGGGGAGGCCGTGGCCTGGTGGGCTTTCACTGAAACATAACTTCTGTGAAAGTTAAGCAACATCAGGCACGGCTAGTCACTGGATGGTCAGTGACTCACGATCTCTACCCCCCCCCCCGGCTGTTGTGACCATCATACAGCAATCGTTAATCCAGGTCCATCCAGAGACCCAACTCGTCAGGCCTTAGGCCATACAGGCTCTGGATGGACGTATTGGATTACAATGAATTTTTAAAAAATATACAGATAGGTTAGCTTAGGTTTTGTTAGGTAGGTTTCAGGTTAAGTTAGGATAAGTTAGGTTAATTAAGGAAAGTTACTTTAGGTTAGCTGGGTTAGGTTAAGTAGGCTTTATGGATTTCATTGCCACATCGAATTATTTCTATCCGATGACCTTTGAGCGTATAAAAGATTCATATTGAAAAAAGGTGATTATACCTGGATTTGAGCAAAGGGAACAGTGCCTCGTTTTGGCATCCCGGTACGGTCGTTCGGTTACCAAAGGCAGCAAATTCGACCACCAACATCTGGGATGACAGGTTGCGACACATGAACGTGTCCGGTGATACAAAGGTGGCTGTATTAGAAAAAATAATTCAAAAAAGGGACTATAAAGGAATGTTCACTGGTAATACAGCTCAAGAGCTTACCATTTTGTCGCACGCTGTGCGCGTCGTTGTTGCACGTGATTCCCGTGTAAGGCGGCTTGCAGTGACACATGTCATCTACATGCTCTACACGTTGGAGCATTTGACAGACAACAGTGTGTGTTCTTTGACAACCATCCTCTTCGTATGAAGCCACAGCATCTTTATCGAATCGGATGACAGGGCACTTTTTCGTAGCAGGATTTACGCAAAGTCTCTTCTCATTCGAATTGGTGTACCAGTAACTCTCTTTAACCAAAAAAAAACAAAAAAACAATCTTATTACTGATATGAACCTGATTTCACGCATACCACAAAATAAACCAATCGTACCAGACGATTTCAAAATATCCTTTTTGAGAAGGTACTGGATTCTCTCATCCCCATCGATATTAAGAAGCTGGGACAGATTATGTGTTCGAAAACACTGCTTGCGAGCTTCGCACCATGTCTTCTTCGACGAACTGACAGCATAGCAGAAACCGTTAACGGGAACAAAGCCTGGTGGACAGGGCCCGTTGAAACTGGCCGCAGGGCCATCTACAATATTAAAACAAACGAGATAAACTTCCATCTTATGTAGATTATCATAACACCACTCATTAAAGAGGCGATGTTGTCACGCCTTTACAAAACAATTTGCAAAGATAAGCCCCGAAGAGTAAAACTCATTAATTATGACTCGAGAAGGAACGTGATGACGAGTGCAATGGAATCGGGTGTGATAACAACAAACAAATGCAATGGGACAAGGTTTTAAGGTTTAATTAGGGGCTGTAAACGTTCTCTTTTATCTCTTATAATTTTTCAATTAAGCGAAATGAGAACGACATGGTTTCGTTCAGCATTTATCGGTGTCATTCTATACTTAGACCTAAATATGGAAAGTATCAAGTAAATTTAAAATTTTGATAAAGCAATATCTTTTGTTCTCATTTCCCAGATACAAGTGATTTTCCAGAGAAATAAGCAGTTAACTTAGCATAAACCATTAGGTTTCCCGGGTTTTGCTTATCCGGGATTCCAAGATAAAAGGGATCCCGGGACGGGCTCAATGCTATTTAAATTATATTATAAATGTAAAAAAAAAATCGATATAATTTATAATAAGACAAGTTGTTGAATCTCCATGATAGGCAAAATAAAATATATTTTTTGTGAAAATTACTTATTAAAATTTCACAAATCAAAAAATTGCTCTGTTTCATAGAAAACTATAACGAACATAACGAAGAAACGTTTTTGAATTGCTTAAAATTTTAAAGAAAAAATGAAAATTATCTTCAAATAAAGATCGCCAATAGATGAAAATTTAACCAAAAAATTATTACTGCAAATTTTTATAGCACGATTTCAAAAAACAAAAAATCATCAATAAATCTATCAATCAATCTTATTCTCATTCTAGAGCAATTGAGGCACATAAAAATCTGTAAAAACGATAGGGAAATCTGTATTAAAAAAACTATTTATAACTATAAATATAAAACTATTTTTTTCAATATTACTTGCGCACTTACGACGCCATCTTTCACTGATAATAATAAATAATAAAAATTGAACATATGGGGTGGATTCTAAAAATAAAATTGTCAAAGTAAAGAGGATAGCCTCTATCCGAAACTTCAGGGATTTTTTCCAGGGTCTTATCATCCTGTGTTCAATTTTTATTACAGAGTCGACTCATATTATTATGACCACCAGCTAATATCCCGAATAACCGCCTTTAGCGGCACAGACAGCAGCTAGACGGCGTGGGAGTGAGTCAATAAGGTTCTGGTAGGTTTCTACTGGTAGCTGTTGTCATGCAGACTGTAAAGCCACTGCTGAAACCACTGACGGTGGTTGTTCCATAGCATCCACATGACGATTGAGGTGATCCCAAAGGTTCTAGATTGGATCAAGGTCTGGGGAATTAGGGGCCAGGGTTCCTTGGAACTCTTGGTCGTGTTCCTCAAACCACCCGCAAACAATTGCAGCCGTATGATACGTGACATTGTCTTGCTGGAACCTGCCATCCCCCTCTGGGAAGACAGTCGCCATGTATGGTGTACTTGATCTCCAATTATGGATAAATAACCGTATCGGTTGAGAGTGCCTTCCACAGGTATCAGTGGGCCCAGATAATACCATGAGAACACTCCCCACACCAAGACGCTGCCGCCGCCACCAGCCTGGATTCGTCCAACAATGGTTGTAGGATGCTTGTTCTCGGAGGTTTCTCGCCTCACCCGCCAACGGCCATCACTTCTGTGAAGCAGAACTCGTGACTCATTGGAGAAGGCAACGTTTTTCTAGTCAGAAGTGGTCCAGTTTCGTACTGTTGGGCAAATTGAAGCCGTTTTTGGCTATGAATCTTCGTCAGCATGGGTGCGGTGACCATCCGTCTGCTGCGAAGACCCTTACGTAGCAGGGTACTCTGTACTGTGGTTTTAGAGCACCCTCGTTGGTTTGAGCGCAAAGTTGGTCGCTGTAGCTCTTCAGTTAGCTTTCGCAGCCGACGTTCACCTCTCTCATCAATGGCACGTGGTGCTTCACAGTTCCCATACCGTTTATTCTGAACGGTCCCATTTTCCGAGTCATGGTACACTTTAACTAGAGCAACATGAGAACAGATCACAAACTGTGCGGTTTCCGAAATACTGCCACCCTTGGCCCGAAAGCCGATTATCATTCCCTTTTCCAGGTCTGATAAATCACGTTTCTTACCCATTGCAGCAATGAGTGGTAGTGGAAACCTACCTTATATAGTCACCTAACCAATTCCCAACACGTTACATAATAATGTATATATTGGTAACCCCGAAGACAAACGTATTTATTATTTATTCCAGGATTTATTATTATTATTATTATTCCAAGACTCGACCCTGTATTTATTATTTTATTCCAGGATTCTTGTGTCTCGTTCTTTTTTTTTCTATATCCATCACTGATAATTCTAGAAATATTACTCTCAGTCATGGGTAATTCATCAACTTATGATAATTTAACACAAAGTAACTTAAATTAAACAAAGAAAAATATTTAGTAATTTCACGGGAAAAAAGAATCTTTCGAGAAATTTAAATTAGCTACTGGGATCCCAGAATTCTGAGAGAGAAACCCTAATAGCAGTCATACAGAAAAGTAGCCGCAAGGTATGAGGTTTTGCAGTCTGTTGTCCAGATTCAGAGCAGGTGGATTCAACAGCAATGAAAAGCTGCTATAAGAAAGTTCTTTTTTTGCTGGATGTACCTGATCTTGTATATTTGTAGACTGGCTCATTTTCAAGGACACTGGATCCCATTTGATGTAAGACTAAAATTAATCTTCCACGAAGGTTCCTTGTTGTGGATTTTTTTTTCTATTTTCATTAATAATTTAAACACCTGAGGTATAGCATAGGAATAAAAATCCTCACAGATCATCGTTAAGTATTCATCAAAAATAATAATAATACTGAATTTTTCAGGTGACACTAATCTGTCATTGGTCCTATTATTGCTTATTATCTCTATTAATAAATGTAAAATGTAGTGCTGCTATTAGAAAATAGGAACCGGCATAGGAAATATCAAATAAATCTTAATCAACGCGAACAATTATTAAATTATGAAGAACAGCTTTTTATCAATGTTATTAAAACTTGTGTAATTTCTTGCAACTAACCGAGGTTAATTTACAATTATTTATCATATCATTTCTCCTTTCTCCACAATTAATAAATGGAAATGAGTCAAGATTGTGTTGCATTAAGGAACAAAAGCAAAAACATTGCCCAGTGCTGTTCCCATAACACAGCAAACAGATCCGCTCTTCCACAAACTTTTATTCACAATATATACGCATAATTCTGAATGTAAGTATTCATCTATACTAATATACAGGGTGTCATAAACTTCTGATGGTGATTCCCCACAGCGAGATGAAAACAAAAGTTCATACTAGCCTATATGTAAATGTTCGTCCGGTTTTAAAATGCAACTTGGAAGTAAGTGATAAAGTCAAATTTAACTGCTCAAATTTTTCCCTAATGAGCCGACAATTGGAGAAAATTTATTTTCCATATGTTTTTTGTAATATAAGTAAGTTTCTTCCGTTAGAAACTTAATGTGTAATTCTTTAAATTCCGTAGCGAAGCACGGGTACTCAGGTAGTTGTGAAAAAAACTATGCGGAAAAGCGGACCTGTTTGCTGTGTTACGATGATATTGCGAAGCTTTCTCGAAATCGGTGTATTATGGACCTTACTCAAGATGGATTAGGTAATAGGATATTAGTAATTTTCGTCGGAGACCAACAGTAGAGCCTGCACGAAATCCAGATCTGGCCTATGTAACTTATAATTTATTTTAAACGTAGTCGCTTAATTAAAAAAATAGAAAATTCTATAACTCATAATACACAAAATGTAAAAAAATTCGTGCAAGCTGAGAATTTGCTGATATTCTTGCAGAAAAATGATCACAGCGTTCTTTTTCATTTGCAGGAGGAGAGCTTTCTTTATTTCGTCTATTTATCTCGTTAATTCCTTCTGACATCGTATAGCATATTCCTCGTTGTAGGAAAAAGAAGAAATCAAACTCTAAATAATGATGAAAACACTAAGAGAGAAGCGTATATCCACAACAATCTGCAATATTCCAGGTTACTCTTGAGAAAGGGCGACGAAAATACTTTTCCGTTTAAGACGCCGTGTTTGAAGTGCAAGTAGTCACATCAAATTGAAAGCACGAGGAAAATAAAGTTCAGATAAAAATGAAGAAATTGTCTGTATATTTTATGAGATATAAAATTTTAAAAACAGGGAGCGACTTCCCACCCACCTTTAACGTAGCAAACGCCCTGGTTTCGGCAAAATCCAGCCGATTGGTTACAGGCCGCGTTGTCGATTTGTCCGCTGAAATCCCAGTCAAAAACACTGGAATCTAAAGGAAAACAGAATATGAAACAAACATTAAATTTTAAAGGAAACGCTAAAAAAACAACTTAAACACATATTTAAAATGACATAACACGGAAAAGCACTCACCTACAGCTAAGATCCAAGGAATCAAAATAATAATAACCAATAATAAAAAAAATTCCAAGCGATGTGATACTTTCTTAAGCATTTAAGAAATATTCCAAAAATATCATAAATTAAAAAAATATCAAACAAAAATGCTTTCGAAACGAAACGCTAAACATGTAAATGTCGAGGAATTATCGCAGCGACTTCCGAGGGGCCTTCGTTACGGAACAACGAAAATATTCGAGAACAAGCCTCTACCCGTGTCAGAGGAGAACACTGATTCCCTATCTTCTTTCTCTTTTAGTTTATAATAAAAAAAGAAAAGATAAAAACATTTTTTTTCGCTTCTCTATACCTTATCAGGAAAGACGTTGATTAATGCTCGGCAGCGCTTAAGTCAACATTTGCGTTTCGTAGATTCTTTCTGAGCTACTGCTGCCCCGATAGGTCAGGCAGTTTCATAAAACAGTAAAATTTTATTACTGAAGAACAGAACTTATAAAATTTAATTATCATTATATCATCATCAACTACAGTCGAACTTGGTTAAATTTGTCAATGTGAGACATACCGAAATCGTCATAACTGAAACGAGTTGGGCAACGTTTTGAAAGGTTGGAAGTTCTTGCATATAATGATCCAGGAAGACATTCCATATAGTAAAATATAAGAGACACGAAAATTTTTTAGCAAGGAACGCTGCCCATCAAATTTGTTTACTTTCTCCAAGTACTATCACTCTATCATATAGTCGCGTGTAAGATTTGAGCTGTCACGATGCATGGCACAATTCTAAAGTTCTCTCACTGGCAGATAGACATAAAATACAATGGAGCTGAACTAGCAGTCTTGATCTGTATGATTTTCTAGGCTTATTCCAAAAACAGAAATGTCGGATTGTTTTGAATCCGAGTAGAGCCACAGATTCGTCCTGATATCACAAATTTAAGAAGGGAAGATTGTCACTTGAAGACAATCTCGCAGTAGACGGCCAGTCGAAATAGTTATACCGGAAAACATCCGTGCTGTGTCAGATATGGTCGCGAATTTCCGGATTGGGGCAAGCCTTGGTTTCGGATCATCAGCGGTTAAAACAATCTTGCATGACCTCGGGAAGGTTTCATCACGATGGATCTGATCGCTCGTTTGTTACCCAAGAGCAGAAAGCAGTCCGAGTGGAGTAATGCCAAGAAATTATCGAAAACTGGGTAACGACTGCACAGACGACGAAAAATGGCTCTCTCATTAAGACCCCGAAACTAAGGAACAATCCAAACAGTGGCTCCCCAAAAGACAAAATCTACCACAGAAATGCAAACGTTCTCGGATGTTGGGAAGGTGATGGTTCCTTCTGCACTGTTGTGCTTGAAAACATCCTGCGTGCCAAAAGTCCTAGAAAAATGGAAGGCAAAGCGTCTGAAGACCGGAACAAAAGGTTTGTTGCGGCATCATGAAAACACCCCAGCATTGCCGCCGTTAAGAAAACTGAGTTGTTGTTTTTTTTTTTGTAAAAATCAGTCAATATGTTGAGCCACCTCTACTATTCTCCAGACTTGGCGCCTTGCAACTTGTCCCAGAACCAAGAGGAAGCTCATGAGATTTCATTTCGCCAATGACGATGACGTCCTAGCCGTGTCCAACGATTACATTTTGGTTGGTTTGGTTTGGTTTGTTTGGTATTAACGTCCTTTTCAACTGCCATGGTCATTTCAGGACGGCGTTATAGGGGCCGCAAATTTTGCCTCGCAAGGGTTCTTTAACGTGCAGCCGGCAAACGACTACACGGGACCAACGGCTTTACTTCCCTTCCGAAGGAAGTGCGTGATCTCAGGATTTTCCCCCTGAAAAAATCCTCGTCGTCCTCGGCCGGGGTCGAACCCGCGTCCTCGGGCATCAGAGGCGACCACGCAACCCCTGAGCCACCGAGGCCGATGATTACATTTTGGAACTCACTGCTAAAATCTTTGTATGAAACTTTGTATAGAAGCCGAAGGAGAATACTTCGGAAAGTGCCAAAAAATGGTCTTCGTAAGATGCGTGCAGCGTTCCTGGCTAAAAAACTTTTAAAGTACCCCTCATAGTGTTTCGACAATCGAACAGTAAAGTGTACATTTATCAGTCTTTCTAAAAAGTTACCACAGGAAATACACTGAGGTAAATGAGAAGCGTGATTTCCCAAGAGGTCAATAGTCTACTAACTCCCCATTATCTGCAGTTAGTGCTCATTTTTAAAGATTTTCAAGAAAATCTTAAGTTCTTAAGAAAAGCCCGTACAAGAGGTATTCTATGCGTTGTTAAAAAATCGCAAAGGTGTCATCCATTTAATACGAGAGGGAAAATAAGGTTGTCAAACCGATAAAAAAACCAGAAACCAATAGAGAGGAACTACAAAAAATTACGGATAACCATACGAGATAGATTAAATGTAAAGTTTCTCGTTAAACTGCCTTTTTGTACCTTCGCTAATAATTTTAAGGAAGATTACATAATCTACAATATTTTGGAAGGGCAGGTAGGTGAAGTTACTGTAAAATTACCTGATATGCTTGCAAACGATTTATTAACGCCGGTAACCAATCAGAAGCTGCATATTTCGGCTAAGATCTAAGATTTAACACACAATTATATTTCAGATCACGAAAGTTCAAATGATTTCTAATCATATGGCCAGAATTGCTCCTCGTATTAGTTCTGTGGGGAACAAAGACGATTTTTGTACATTTTAGCCGTAAACATTACCTGCACTCAATAAGTATCGAGTTATGAGTTTTTGGTTTGGTTTTCGGGTTCGATTTTAAGCGTTGTCCAAATTGCACTGCTCTTAAATCGGGTTTTTAGGCGTTTTCAATCGGTTTGACAAATTCATCATAGCGCTCACTGAGTGGCAAACATTTAGAGCGCAAAAAAAATAATGGAAATAACCTAACATTGCTTACAGTCCCTTAGACGCTTATAGTAATGGCGGATGTAAGTGCGCAAAAGCGCGATCGGAATCTTAGAAAGAGGCTTGATTGCTATGCGCATGTGTAAACCACAGTTTTATGAAAAAACTCCGAGAAATTCTGCGGACTGGGTTTTGCTTCGGTTTTTGGTTTTAGAGCGGATGTGACGTCATATTTTAAAAACAAAACCGCTAAAAACGCTAAAACTAGGGTTTAGGTTCATTTATTGTCCTAGTGATCGTTTTAATCGAATTCGATGGTAATTAATTAATAACTCTGTATACCTTTATTTATTTAATAATGTCAAATATGGAAAAACCAATATAACACTATACCTGACAGGCTGCCATAATAGAACAGTCATAAATTACATTTTATCTTCTCCTCAATAAATGTCTTAAATATTTAAAAGAAAAAAACAAAGACAATTAATTTGAAAGATTCGGCCATATTATAAATTACGCGGAAACATATTGAACGCGGCTGTTTGCTCTTTCGTCTCTAGTGATAATAAATAACATCGTCGGAAGGCCTTTCCGAACCCTTTGTGGGTTTGCACAATAATAACCAGAGTTGCTAGGCTTCTATTAGAGAATTGTTTCCCCATACTTGAATACAAATTTAAAAGAGCAAATTAATTAATTAGAAAACGCTTATTGCACTTCTCTATCAGATTATTTCCCTCGCCGCCCATTGGTCAGCTAAATCGCTCCAAAACAGTTGGATACAAAGCCATCTTATCGTTTAGGTGATGGAGGGCAAAAAAAATTAATTTCCGTTCGAGCTGATTCAGCACGAATTCTCATTTCAATATTTATGAAAATCAATCGCGATGATGACGACGAAAGCCTTTGACATCAACGAACTCTTAATTGATTAAAGCCTAATAAGTCCTGATGAGGGATTCGAACGAATGAGAACCGGAAACGACAGATTGGATACGCTCAATTGAGCAATCTAGATGAAAAGCAGGGACATTGGATCAATTCTACGAATTTGAGCAACACCGCTTTATACATAAATAAAAGGAAACATCACGTATATCAACCACAGGTTACGTAAGAGAGATTAAGTAAGTCTCCGAATTTCTTCATATAGCAACTACATTCTAAAAATACCGAAAATTGCTCAATAAAACCATAATCAACTAAATTTATTTTCCTTCAAAATAGGCCCCATTATATACGATACCCTGATGCCAACGAATAATCTAGTCGTCGAAACATTTCTTAGAGGGTGATAGGACATTTGCGTCACATTTCATGAATTTTCAAAATTAGTACGAGGGGCGTTCAAGTTTGACCTGGACTTTATTTTATGTAAATTTCAAATTGTAAAAATTTAAACTTCCATAGTTGGAATGGCAATTACCGCCTGTCACGACTCATCCGGTTGCCATGACAACCGACTGTTTGTTTAAACAAAAAGGCGGACAGCGATGTGTCGACCAAAGTGGAACAACGAAAAATCATCAAGTTTCTCCACAACGAACGTAGGAAAGCATCTGAAATTCAGAGACTTTAAAGACAGTTCACTGAGTCATGTTTGTCTCGATCATCCGTCTTTGCTTGGTGCCAAAAGTTTGAAGGAGGGCGAGAATCTACCGGCAATGAACCTCATAAGGCAAAGCCAGCAACTGCTGTCAATAATGGCATCATCGCACGAACAAATGAGCTGATAAGGGACAACAGGCGGATTCATGTCCGAGAATTGGCTTCAATACTGAACATCAGTACTGACCGTAAGTTAAAATATAACCCTTTCGGCATTGCACAGGGCCATACCCAGGGGGGTGCTGAGGGGGCTGCAGCAAGGCCTCCTAGATAACAAGGCCCGGACAGCTCGAGCATGATGAGAATGGTCATGTGATCAAAGGGTGGAGACCATCATCCACGATAAGCTGAAATTCAACAAGATCTGTGCCAGAGGGGCCTCTAAACAACTCCGCGAGGATCACAAATCCATCCTGGTGGAAATCTGTTCCATGCTGCTGCAGCGATAGGAAAGGGAAGGTGAAGCCTCCTAAGACGTGTTGTAACCACCGACGAGACATGGATTCATCACCATACTCCTGAAAGCAAGCGTGCGAGCATGCAGTGGTGACACACAGACTCACCACGACCCAAGAAATTCAAGATGACACCGTCGGCAACGAAAATGTTGGCGACTGTTTCTGGGAAATTAAAGGTATCATTCATGCCCATTTTCTGGAAGAAAGTCGAACCATAAATGTACCCTATTACTGTGACAATTTGAGGACGTGCCTGAAGCCGACATTAAAAGGAAACGTCGACCAGGACTCCTTACCAGTGGCGTTTGTTTTCTGCAAGTCAATGCCAGACCACACACAGCCAAACTGACTATGGACATACTCACGAAACTCAAATGGGGCATCTTACCATATCCTCGATACAGCCCGGATCTCTCCCCTTGCGACTATCACCTTCTTGGACCACTGAAAGAGTTCTTGGGAGGGCAGAGGTCCTGCTACAATGAGGAAGTGAAAAAGGTCGTCCTGACCTAGGTTCTACATCAGCCTGAAGATTTCTACAGAACCGGTATCCAGATGCTCCCAGAATGCTGGAAAGAATGTGTAGAGAAACTAGGAGAGTTCTTTGGGAAATAACTGGCGTGCGTGCGTGTGTGTGTGTGTGTGTGTTTGTGTGTGTGTCTGTGTGTCTGCGTGTGTCTGTGTGTGTGTGTGTGTGTGTGTGTGTGTGTGTGTGTGTGTGTTTGTTTCCTGATTTTATAAAAAATAAAGTCCAAGTCAAATTTGAACGCACCCTCGTAAGTTTTTAATGGTGTGTCCATGTGTTTTCAAATAAGTTTATCAAATATATTTTTATTCTGTATAAAAAAAGGGTTGCATTTTTCTGTTGATATATGCATGCGGTTGATGCATATATTCGTCCCGTTTTTTTCGCTTTGCCATGCCAAACAAAACGGGAAGAACTTATGCATCAACCCACTACAATAAACTATTAGTAATATTAAGTTCATAAAATAAGATATAAAGACCCGTTGATCGTCTTTAATCTTATGGTCTATCACTCCATTGTTTCCTGCTATATTTACTGAAGATGCGATTTTTACTCCCTCTATAGCATGACTTTGGCTACAGCCCAAGCTTAACAATATTGTACAACATAACTAAACGGTCAGCTAATATTATGTACAGTATTAGGCTCTGCGTTACGGTTGTAGAAGGAGTAATCGTAAATTTAAAATTTTACCGAAAACAGAATACACTGGTTATCCAAATTAAATAGAAAACCCACTGATTCAATGAAATCTTATCAGTAAGTCTGTTTCCTAGGCCCCTTTCTTTTTCTTGGTTGGACTGGCTTTTAAGTACACTTCATGTCTTTTTGAAAATTAAACTATCAAAATCTTTTTTAATGGGCTGAATAAGTACCTCAGAAAATTTTTAATTTATTTATAGTACACCACTTCGTTAATGCAAAGCCTACTGAAAGAAATCTTTCTACACAACTTGAACTTGGTTTTCTTATTAATTAATTATATATTTTAAGCATATATTATTTCTTTTATTATTTCGCAATGTTATTTCATTTACGGATTGCAATATTTAATGAAAAAAAAATGAAAATATAACTTATGGGATTATTATATTTATTTTAAATGCTGCACTAACTTCTTTCAGTTTTAGCTAATATGTTATCCAATTTACTTATTAAAATTGTTCTTCCCATTCCTTTTCAATTTTTCTTTTTAAATATGAACATAAACAAGAACTAACACATGCATTACACACTCTCGAACTGGTGGCGCCAACACGTGAAATTTACATTAACTAAAAAACGTAACTTGTCTATAGGACACTATGTCGCTTTTTCCAGAGCTATCCCCATTTGCCATTGGGATTCCCCCACAAGAAACTGTAACTAATTAAGCAAAAGCTAATTAAAAGCTTCAGTCAACTCTATCGGAAGTTTGGTCGAGTTTAAGTAACATTGTTGTCTAAGGCAGGAAATGTTTTTTTTTTTTGCGATTTGCAGGAATTTGCCAGAAGTCGGACGCTTTCGGACGCAAAACGCTTGACTTTTCTTATAGTTTGAGTGCGCATCTAATGGCAAATTAGCGGAACGCCTTCGAAATTGGGATCGGAAAAACATCAACGCTGCTCCAGTTTGAGTCGATTTGATCGATTTTCCAAATAAAAAAAATTGAATTAATTTCTATCCCAATTTCGGAGGTGTTCCGCAAATTTCCGCAAAACCGCTATAGTACTTATAAACCATATTTAAACTAATGGGATGCAAATATCTAGGACGCAAATGTTCGGATGCAATTGCCCTAGAACTTTCTTAGAGGCACTTTCCAGTATGGCTTTCAGCATCTTCTACAAATTTTGTTTTATGGTTGACTTAAACCATCTTCCACGAACTAATCATTTGAATTTGGGGAACAAGAAAAAAAAAGTCAAACGGTAGGAAATAATGAATTAGTGTAGCATGATCCAATTATTGAAAGCGTCCACTTGACTGTTATCTACGTTGAAGCTGGTTCGAAGGTAATGTCTCCTCAAAGAGACAATTGTTCTTCGATTGTAGTTTTGTAGCCTTTAAACTTATAGTACGTACATCATCGCTTGCGTTACCTATATTGTGATCTATGGAGGGTCACAATTTTCAAGATGATGTGGAAGAAGCTTCAAGCTTTTCAGTACTTAAGGACCGACCAGCGCCGCTTGTGGATAGGAAAAACGCGAAGAATGAATCGTTTTAATACGAAAAGATATCCTTTCAGACTAAGATGATTTCAAAGTCCTTCTTGATGCTGGACAAGTCATTGGAGGGGCTCACTAGAGAACCTTAAAGAAAGTTTTTCACTGGTGTGTGTTGTTGCTGAACATCCATTAGAATAAATGTTTGTAGAATTCTTGGAAGAAAACGCCTGATCCATCCGGGATACATTAAAGCACACAGCTAACTGTTTTTCTCACTGCTTCCTTATGCTGAGAGTTTTATTTGGTCTTCGGCTAGTTCCTGCCTGTCTGTTTGGTCAAACTATTCGAAAGTTGAAGAGGTGAGAAGTGGGTTGATCAATAAAAATGCGGGAGATGCGCCTTTTTGTTTACAATCACATCCAATCCTCGTAACAGTATGAGGGACTCCATATTACTGAAAATTATCATCATCAAACTCTGGATCCTGTAATTGGAAGTAATTTTGCAACATATTAATGTAGCAGTAATGGATTGAACTTTCCGAGTTATTAACATTAACCTCAAGACATTATTATGAACATCTTGTAGTAAGAATATATTAAAAGCCAACCCTCCAAAAAATCTTCCAGAGTAGATTTACCAATAGACAGACATGTTCTTTCTGTTAACGCAGATCCTAACAAGGGGGTAGACATTTCCAGGACAGTTTCTTCTTTATTCAAAATCAATTAGAAAACTAGAAAAAATCCAGCAAAAGTCGCTTTTATTACGCGTTTACTTAACCTACTCTTACCAAAATTGTATCTGAGGGTTTTACCATAGAAATTTGGTGGCGTTGCGATAACAAACGAGACGTGCTATCACGTGAAGGAGGACGATACTGAGTCACGGAAGTCATTTACAGGGTGTCCTAAAAAGAACTGACGGTTTTTAAAACGGAATAGCAGGCAAACGGCGACAGTTATTAAAGCTTTTAATTCCTTGACCTCACACGTTAATCTCCTGCCAAAATAACTTTAGACAGTCCTTTTTCGGGCACCCTGTATATTCACTACTAATTATTCATTCTGTAGTTGATATTACTATTAAGTCATTATGTAAAGTATCACCGATAACAGTCATTAACTGAAATCTCGGATACATTTCTGAGCACATTCTAGCTTTTGACAGAAGATTGACATCAAATCGAGCAGAGTCCATGAATAATAAAATGAATTTGTTAAAAAAAAGAAGACAAATCTTCAGTAAATGTTGACAGTTCAAATGACGCAATCGACTTTTATCAGAAAATTCAAAATATTTTCCATATTTAATCTCAATCAACAACCCGTTATAATATTGGAACATTAATCCACAGAAACTATCATAAAAATTCTCTTTTACTTTTGATAATCTCATATTAAAAAAAAACTAAATTATATTTGAAGTATATCGAGATAACTTCAGATGACATTCTGAGGAATGGTATTCAATTACGGAAGATTTATGATGGAGCGATAAACGATCAGATAAACATTTTATTCGTCACTGTAATAACCAAACTTCTCGACACTGACCTAAAAGCCAAAAACAAATTTCTGCGAAAAATAATAAATAAATATATTTTATTTAATATTACAGATACATTATCATTCTCTTAATTCAAACAGACGAGAAAACGTGCAATTGAATGACCTCCTCTGTTCAATATCACTCAAGTCTAAAATGAGAATTCTTGTTGAAAGCTCTTCATTCCGGGTAGGAAAGAAAGCACCAAATAGATAAATCATCAAGACTGTTATCGTATATCGATGAACAGTTAGTCAGTGCGCTACCTTCAGCAATTCCACTTCTGCGTCTTCGTTCCGTTGTTTCTTCTTTTCCCCCTTTAACAAAGCAAAGTGGAACGTCAAATATATTTACTAATTCTAATAATGAAAACGTATTCTTCATATAGTAGCGCAGGATGACTTTTACAAACCTGAACCTTGAACGTGCTGATATCTCATTACACGACTGCTGCGGAAATTGATAAAAAAATTTCACGACACGTATACTGAACGATGTCAGTAACACGTGTCAATCTTTTGGAAAGCACTGAACTTCATTCGTACGGGGAAAGACACGGTCCGATTGTTACCATTGACTTTCACGGTCTTCTTGTGGAACTAGAATTTGTCTGAATTATGATTTCTATCCGGAAACATTACTTCTTAGATATTTGAATAATTTTGGTGTCTGGTTTGAATTTGGTTTCTATCATGATAGCGCCTTCATAGGGATCACTGGAAGTAACCTGTGTCAGTTCCTAACCTGTATATACATGGTGTTTCAAACACTTTGGCAAAACTTAGCAGGGGAGGTAGAGGGGATATATGAACACATTTTGCCAATAAATCCATGATCGGAAATGAATGAGCGTCCTACAATGGCACATTGACTAAAAAATAATTATCACACCAATCAACATAGTGAGATCTTTTAGGAAAACGTTTAATAGCCAGGATATGCTGTTTCAACCTTCACATTTCACCTTCGACGTTCGTGATTATCTGAATCTGAACTCGAGGTTCAATAGTTGGACTGGTCGTGGAGGTCCCATTAACTGGCTACCACCATCACATGATCTCATATGCAAAGGATTTCTTCCTGTTGGGCCATATGAAGAATGCAGCGTATGAAACCCCCGTGGAATCTGTGCAACTGCTGCAGCAGAAGTTTAGGAGATCTGGAATCTTTGAACGATTCAGCGGTTCGAAGTTATGGTGATGTGAGTACTGCATTGAGATAGGTGGTCTTTATTTTGATCGCATACTCTGATAACCTTTGCTGTAAGCCTCATGATAAATAAAATTAATTAGATATGATGTCTCTTCGTTTGTGGCCTCCAAGGTGAATTTTCAATGTGCCATTGTTGGCAAAAATTATTCATATACACCCTTTCTACCTCCTTGTTAAGTTTGGACAAAGAGTTCTGAGACACCCAGTACATTGAGTTTTTTTCCGTGTGCCCTACTGCGACATTTTGTGCTCTATATCTTTCAAATTTCTATTAATTTCTGTCTAATGAGATATTAACAAATATCAGGTTCGGATTTATAAGAATCACTCTGTATAATTGCCCCACCGAAAGGAGTGAAGAAGTTGTATGCTGAACTCTACCACTGTTGATCTAACCTAACCCAAAAGATGCGCGATGAAGTCCATATCCTGACTGTAGGAAGCTCAATCCAATTTTACCAAACCCATCTTCTCTACCAAGGCTACCAGTTACGGGTGGACTTTTCCCGACGTACACTTGTTTTAATTTTGAAAACCCATCATTCCTCTTAATATCATGGTACTGCATATTACAGTTTTCATGGTTATGTGGTACTGTATATTACATGTACCACATAAGGACATGTTCCCTCAGGCATTCACGCCACCCATCGTAATAATAATTGGGCTGAAAACGATTACTTTACGAATTTATAAAAAGTGACTTTACATAAAGAATTTAAAGTTAGAAATCGATCAATAATTTGTACTTTCAATTGCTGTTGAATTAAAATTTGATGATTAATTCCTATTTTTCGTCACCTCTCTCCATTCTCTGTCACGGCTAATTCCTCTAGATATTTCATTATTGGATTAATGAAGATTAAAGTCTAATTAGAGTCATATTACGTGACAATGAGCTTGCTTCCCCATTCACTAACAATTCCGGTTGGAAACATGTCACTCTTTTGCTTTGGTGACGCTCTCAGCCAAACAAATCAATGCAGGTGTCTTTAAATATTACCACGCGACTCCTTCATTGGTGGGGCAACGAGAACAACACCAATCCCTTTATGTACACGTCACTCAGAGAACATGGACATACGATAACATTTAAGCTCTAAGCATGAAATGAATCAGCCGTGAAAAACTAACAAAAACTACGATTCAAACACATAAGTCTCCACTTTGACTTGAATACAAGAGACAAAAAGTGAAGTACAAAATATAAAAAGATACGGACATATAAAAACAGTGAAATAAAAAAATCTTCTGATAAGTATGGATCCAAATAATGATGTACTGACTAAAAGCACGAAGAATTAAAATTTGAACAAAAAATGAATCAAATGCAGCAATGATGCGAAGAATATTTTTTTAAGAATAAAGCAACGAAACACACAAACATAAAATAAACATTGAGTAAACAAGATAAACAAGTCGCATTCTTACTTTAGTATTTGAATTATTTGCGTTAGTAACTCTAACAAACAAATTTGACTTTTTGAGGAGCGCTCGCATGTGGTCATTCATGACAAAATTGAATACAAAAATGAAGACTCCCTGGAAAAAATAAAGTAATAATAATATAGAGTCGCTTTTTATTATTAAAAATTCCATTAATGCGTTCCTTACTCACCTGTAGACTATTCAGAATGGTGAACATATACGCAAAGGCGATCATTTGTCGGTTGATGAAGAGATAACCAAAGAGCCACGTGACACCAAGAAGAGGACAAAGAACAAACAAACCACGAACTGTCCGCCTGAAGAGCAGAAAATACAACACAAAATCACTCATGGTCTGAATTGGTCTAAAATTTTACAAAAAAAAAAAAAATATAAAAATTGTATTCACTTGGCTCGTTCGATGCCTTTTCTTGGGCTCTGCTTTACAGTGCGGGCCTTGTATAAAGCCATTACCAGCGCCACAATGTTAACCTAAATGAAGAAGAGAAGGATTTGCTATAGAGTATTCTTTATAATGGAGAGTTCACTTGTAAAAGGGGCGGTCAGAAATGCCTCAAAAGTGTTCTCCAAAACTAGGATATACGAAGCCAATCCCATCCTTGAAGAAGCTTATGAAGTTCCGACAGAACCACATCTTTACCAGTAACACATCTCTTTGCCAAATGCAAATCGACGTCCATGAAGGTCTCTCTACAGCAGTCTAAAAGTGAGGAAGAGATATCGAAGGATCTCCCAAACAAATTTCTACATTGCTTCCGGGAAAGTCAGTGTCCTTCTTCTGTTTCTTGATATCCTTGAGCATGGGAGTTTGGTTGGAAAATTCTTCAATATCCTCCCTACAGTCCAGATCTCCCAATGCGATTTCCACATTTTTGGACAGCGAAAGAGACATTCTTGAACGTCGGTTTGCATCGAACGAAAATCTGTGCCATTAGATAAAGAAGTGGTTCCGTAAGCTTCTGCAAGGATCAGATTGACCGCCTAACCTCCCACTATTCTCAAAAACTTTCAAGTAAAGACATGTTTTGGCGTTAGGCTCGTCTTCATTTGATTGCCTCTCGTAGAACAGCCAATAAAAATTAGACTCACACAAGCAATGAACAAAGCCGGCCCTGTGAAGGACCAGATGATGCCATTCTTGGAATTAAGCCAACATCTGAAACAAAAATGATAATTCTAGAATAGAGCACAATTTAAAAGCAAGCTCATGATAGAATAGTAAGGATAATAAGATAATGAGACCAGTTATTTACTCACAGATCCAATGAGCTGATGTATGTCGCATCGAAGGCAAACGAGAGACCCAACGTCAAGAAAACAATGAGAGCAGGTACACCTATAACAAATCATACTAAATCACATATACTTTATACGAGGGGCGATTGATAAATAAGGTCTCCATGGCTGTAACTTTTTTTATTTGTTAACCGATTTTCAAAGTTCTTTTTATATCTTATACTCACATTTGTCCTCTATGTAATGCACTATTCACTTTTCGACATAATCCCCATTTCTTTCCACGCATTGCGCCAACGCGTGACTAGTTGGGTGAACCCGTCGGAGACGAATTCCGGGGTTGTCGTCGACACGAGTATTGAATGGCAGTTTTGGATCCTCTTCTGGAGTACGATAACGTCCGCCCGCACACGAGTCACCACACACCAGAGGCGTTGCAGCGCCTACAGTTCAAAGATGAAAAACTGCAGTTCAAAAATGAAAGACTTTGCACATTGCGACTTTCACCACTTCCCAAAAAAGAAAGAGCCCCTTAAGGGACATGACTTGGTTCTGACGGCGAGGTAAAGGCTGCCATTCAATCCTTGTGTTCGACAACAACTCCGGAATTCCTCTCCGACGGGTTCCCCCAATTAGTCACACGTTGGCGCAATGCTTGGAAAGGAATGGGGACTATGTCGAAAAGTGAACAGTGCATTACATAGAGGACAAATGTGAGTATAAGATACAAAAAGAATTTTGAAAATCGGTTAACAAATAAAAACGTTACAGCCATGGAGACCTTATTTATCAATCGCCCCTCGTATATACTTCAATGGAATAGATGTACTGGATCAGAATACTAAATCAGATTACCATATCCAGCCAGGTAATAAGGATATTTACGATGCGAGCTGATTGAAAACACATTGACGATGATGATGAAAATGTGGACTCCTTCCAGAAACATCCACATGAGAGACGAGAGAAAGAAAATATGGAGAAGGGCGGCAACAATATAACAAGACACCTGAAATTTTGAAGAAACGAAGTGCAGGTACAGTTAATAATAATAATAATAAAAGCGTTTCCAAAATAACAAAAGCAGAATAAGTTAGGCAAAGTTACAAGATTGGCAGCGAATCGAAGTCCAACTAAGAAAACAATGTTGGCCACCAAAAGACAGAAACACAGGTTGGCATGGATGGCATTCTTCATGTTCCAAGAAGACCTATTTACAAATAGAATAAAAAAAAAAAAAGAGTTACCCATCGCAATTGAAATAAACCATTAAGGAATGACATGAAAAGTACCGAAAGGCTAAACTAATCCCCATCACAAACTATTTCAAATATATTTCCAAATTCTTTGAATTGAAACATAAAACAGGTTCCAGTGAATCAAATTCGACCATCTTCGAATTTATTAGCTATTGTTATACAGGGTGTTCCAAAATGATTTTAACAACTTTGATCACGTATATTTCAGAAATGGAAATAGGTAAAAAGACGCCGTTTGCGGCATAATGTTCAGACACACCGTTTAGCACCGTATTCAATGTGTGCGCCATCTGTAGCACGCAGGATATCTAAGCGATATTCCAATTCCTCCCATGTTCCAATATTTCCAGATAAACAGTCATGGTTATCGACGCGTCTGCTATCCCACCACGGTCATGACGCAGACCACACAACACGTTTATCTTTGGACTGTCGCGCACAACTTCCAAGCTAAAGTGGGGGTTCTCAGAGCCCCAGATCCTCACATTGGGTCGATTTACCTTCCCGGAGACATGAAAGCAAGCTTCGTCTGTGAACATCACCTTTTTCAGATGCAAAAAAAACCCAACTTTTTATGTGTGTGAGCATTAAGCCCTAATCCTAATTCTGAAATATATGTGATCAAAGTTGTAAAGATCATTTTGGAACACCCTGTATTCAGGACATGTCGCTCCAACTTGTTTGATATATTACATGACATATCTTAGCATTGAAATTTTTCAATTTTACCATAATGGTGTCATTTGAACATGTACCACTGAATCCAAATCGACACATCTTCGAACTTATTAATTACTCTTATACAGGGTGAGGCATTTATCTTGAGACAACTGAATATCTCGGAAACTAAGCATTGTACGAAAAAATGTCCAAAATCAAAAGTGAACTATTTCGCGGGGGAAATTCATTAGTTAAAAAATTACCCCCTCCTTGTGAGGGGGGTTGTGGGGAGGGGGTAATTTTGAAATATTAAATAGGAACCCCTATTTTTAATGGTATATTCAGATTGTACACCATATTCGAGAAATGTTTTATTCTTGGTGTTCTTTCAATTGATCTAACCGTTTAGGAGATAGAGGCTCTCAAAATGTGGAAATTTTGAAGTTTTGAACCCAATTTTATCGATGAAGACAAAGAGATAAAGAGTGGGTCTGCAGACATTCCTATTCTATTCTTTAAGAAACCGAAGTCAGAATTTCAAAAATCCAAAATTTTTTAGTGCACAAGTAAACTTTTGAGGGCAGCAGTCCTATGGAGACAGGGTCTATGCGTGTGCATTGAAAAATATTCGATTTTTGAAATTCTCACTTGGGATTCTTAAAGAGCATTAAAAAGTAGAATAGGATTGCCTACAGAACCACTCTCTATAAAGTTCCCCCCACAGTAATAGCATAAAGCACCTTTTGGCACTTAATAACCAGTCTTAAATATGTAATATATTTCAAAATAAATATTAATTACCGGGTGAAAAAGATTACCAGGAGGCAGCCGACAAGGCCAAGAATGGAGATGACGCAACCAATGAGAGTGATGGAGGAGAGAGCAGCCAAGTCGTTAACTGATAACTTAATAGTCAAAATTTACTAGTAAATCAAACAGAAATGCAAACTTAATAAGTATATAATTCATCTGCCTACATCGATATCGTTATAGTTTGTTAGCACCGCAAAGGTCGTCGTATGATTACATTGACATGTGACGAAATCCTCGGACACCTCCTTCAACCAGCATCCTGTGTCGTCAAAGAAAGACTCTCCACTAAAATCAAACTGAAACCAATAAACTCACATAATTCAGTTGGATAGAGCCGCTTAGTCCTGTCAAAGTTAACTCACGTGTTGGAAGTATTGAAAAAGATGCAGACGGTATTGTTGAAAAGAGTCTCCCTCGTAGTCTCCATTGTGACGGTGACTTCAGAATCCCAATGGCCAGAAACGTCCAACGAGAGGCCCAAGGGAAGAGAAGCTATCCGAACGGATGAACTGTCCCAAACACAACAAAAACAAACAACGTGTAAGATTAGACAAAAAAAGTGTCAATACAAGGCGAGTCAAAAGTCACTGGACATAGCTGTATTTCGGAAATGGTGAGTAAAAAGATGTGACCATGCTAGCAGGAAACAGGATAGGTGTTCTATCTTTTGGGACAGTTTTTAGCTAGGTCGCCATCTTGAAATCCGCCATTTTGGGTCAATATTCATTTTCTTAAATGGGAAAGGGGTCATGTGACATATCAAATAATACCAGTTTTTTTTTCTCAGGAGTTCATTTCTATAATCGGATTTCAGTTATTTGTTGTGGTTCACAAGTTATTAACAAAAGCATTGACACTGCAGGTAATTGAAGATGGCGCTAATGCAGGAGAGGATTGAGCTGATATTGACATCCGTACCATTTCTGCTGATTCAACGCCCGGCACCCCGAAAGAGAACCAATTGCGCACAGTACTGTCGCATATGTGATATCACATTTCAGAGATACTGATATCACATGAGATATTGGAGCGATACGAACCCTCATTGGACAGATCCATCCAAAGTCGTTGGCGATGTCAAAATTATGGCATGGTCTGGAAAATGTGGCATCCGTTTAATGGGGCCATTTTTCATAGTCAGTACTAAGCTGATGAGTACCTGCGAAAGTCACAGAGTACCTGGCAGTTTTCCATGTTTTTTTCCAGCAGGGTGGTGTACCATCACTCCAAGGACATAATGTACGTTAATGGCTGGATGGGAAATTACCTGGTCATTGGATTGGTCAGCGGGGTCCTGGTCATTAGATTGGCCACGTTCCTCAGATTTTTACCTGTGGGGCCACTTGAAACAATCTGTGTGTTGGATACGAAAAACCAAAGCAAACGTCACCTTCAGCAACGCATCCTACAGGCCTGTGACAGCATTACCCCCGACGTTCTTGTGCACGTGCATAATGAATGGATACAGCGCTTTGAGCTCTATGTCCAGCAGAAGAGTTAACATCTTGAACACATCCTGTAGCTGCTACAACCCAGTTTACGGTGCGTGTTTTTGTTTGGAAAGTGTCAATGTTTTTGTTAATAACTTGCGAACCACAACAGATAACTGAAATCCGATTACGAGTAGGAACTCCTGAGAAAAACCTGGTGTTATCTGTTAGCAACTACCCTGGTCACATCGTTAATTTTACATCACATCTCTGTCCAGTGATTTTTGTCTCAATCTGTACATTAACAATACCTCTGCCTATTCAGGATATCAACAGGTACGAATGTGCCCATTGTCTTCCACATGTAGAGAACACCTGCAACCTCACGGTCAGGCAAAGGTGACATCATCTCGACTTGGGGCCCTCCTTCTTTGAAGGCAAACGCCAGGTCTGTTTCTCTTTTCGTCTTGAACACTTTAACGTCTACAAATGAGGAAGTCCAACACTTAGGTGGTTCGTTATCTTATTATACAGGGTGCTTGAGAACGCTCGTTTCTGACTTACTTATATTTTCTTTGACGAAAGCCACGGACCGGCCGGGTTCGAGTGTCCGTGCTGCTCTTATCCCGAAATGTTCCACGCAATTGATCAGAGCCGATATGGATTTGGTCTGGCAAAAAAAAAACAGTACACAGTTTCAAAAATCTTTCTATTTCAAAGCGCCATTCAAAATAAAAAAATTAGAGTTCTTACTTTCATCTCTGGTTCTTCACTCCACAATGTTAAACGCTCAGGACTCAGTATCATGTTCGTGACGTCCAAAGTCAGATTAAGCACACGTGCCGACACATTCGTCAAAGGCATAAGGTTCTTCAAATCGAGCACGACGTCATCGACGCGAGATCCTCCAGTCCGATTGGCTAATTCCTCGAGTTCAAAGACGGGATCGTCATTCACTTTTCTTCCCCGACCGATAACTAAAATGAATTAAGAATTTTCACCTGACTAAACAAAGACCACGAGTACAAACATTCCCAACTAAATCGTATCCCATAGCTACGTGTTCATTTGCCCTTACATGGGGTCGGAAGAGTTTCCGGATTGGTTGTTGCCTAAAAAAACGAATTTGGTTACATTAAACCCTGAAAAAGGAGTCGTCACAATTACGGACTAATAGTAATGGAATAGGCTATGCTAAATACAACCTCTGTCCATAAATTTCGGTGAATGATGTTCTATTGCGAGTGGATTGGTGCTTACATGAAACAGCAGTTACTGTCCTTCAAAATAATCAGGGAGGAATTCTTTATGGATGAGACCCTCAGAGTCGAAGAACACCACGAGCATTGTCATAATGCGGGATTTCTCACCACGCACCTTTTTGCTTTTCGGCGACCCTGGACCCCGCCACTCCATACTTTGACGCTTGCTTCGGGGTCGTACTTCAGGCACTATCTCTCGTCGCCTGTGACGATGGTTTTCAGGAAATTTGGGTATCCATCCGCTATGTCGATGAGGTTTGCACAAGCGTCAAGTCGACGTTGCATTTGTTCCGGGGTCAAATTGTGGGGCCCAAGTCTGCTATCATTCGCACTGTCACACGATGATCCTTGGACAAAAGTTCTTTCACTTTCTGTATTTTGTCCTGTGTGCGTGCAGTTGTAGATCGGCCATTTCGGGGGGCGTCTTCCACGGTTCCTTCTCGGAACCGTTTAATCCACTCATAAACACACTTCAAAGTGATAGCACTTTCTTAGTAAACGGTTGTCAGCATTCCATGAGTCTCTTTCGCTGATTTACCAAGCTTGAAACCGAACAGCGTATTCGTTCGCTGATCCATTTTGGGTTTCGACCGCGCGCAGTGCACCTTCACTCTTCAATGTCCTGTTTAAACACGATAAACACACTCGCAGCGCTGATGCTCTCAAACTTGTTTAAACATGACTGGGGCAGGATACGACCGTGGCGCACTCTAACGACCGTTAGCGATATGACGTCATTCACCGAACTTTATGGACAGAGGTTGTAGTGTGTTCACCTTAAAAGAAGTTTATTTATAATGATTTCGACCACAACTACCACGAATCCAGCTAAAACCCTCCATTGAGGCCTTTCCAGAGTCAATGAAGGAAAATGGCCTTTGTACTCGTAACACAGATAATACAAATTTATTTGATAGAATATAGGCCTTCCTACGACATCCCAAAATGCTCTGTCAGGGCCAGTGTATGTATCAGTTTATTATGTGTATGATCCTCAAAGATTGTCTTGAAGGATCATGACCATAGTAATTAGTACCTGTTTCTTGGCGCAACAATTCACTTACCTCGGACTCCTTAGAGCCATAGAACGTGAGAGCAAAAAAGGTTCCTGTACGATTACACTCACACGAGATATGGCTCCCTGTCACCATCCTCAAAGTACATTTGTTGTTTTCCTTCAAGGACTCCGCTCCCTCAGAAACAAGCCTAACGGAAAAAAGACATGAATATCTCAGAATAAACGAACCAACATGGAATCGCTTTTCACGAATGAAGCACTTACCTAGAGAAAGAATCAAGCTGAACACAGAGTGTATTGTTAAATAGAGATTCCTGAATAGTTTCCATGCTTGCATGCACTGGGTAACTGGACTCGTCAAAGGCGAAACTCAAGGCAACAGAGGCCATGTAATAAGAAGGAATATCATTAACAGGAAGGAATATATCCAGAGTCTTCCACTTGCAGAGAACACAGGCAACATGAGATGAGGGCAAAGGAGTCTTCAAGATGACGAAGGACTCATCTAACATATGCATCGACTCGTTTTCGTTCTTCGTCTTAAACACTTTAACGACTAATAAGATATTATGATCAGATATCGCCATTACTAAACCAACAGTCTTTAGAATAATAATCTTTATTACCAATATTTTCTCTGGTGTAATTCACTGATACACCAGGCTCGAGGAATGAGGCTACTGATTTCCCGAACCCTTCTACGATGTTAATCAAAATGGTCACCCACTCGACCTAATAATTCAAATAAAATAATCCACAAAAAAGGCATAAAACTCTGAAAGCTTACATGTGCGTATAAGGGTCTGTGTTACGTGGAAGGTAAAACTGCAATAGTTTATCTGAAAGCTTAAAATGTGGCAACGATTTGACTATCCAGCGTAAGTTTTTCAATTTAAAACTTGGCACAAAATCTTCAGATATGGTTATAGAGATATTCAGTTGGGAAAGATACAGGCGATTCTTATTTTGTACTCAAAGCACGTGACTAGTTGATTAAGTCACTCGCATTGACAGGACTGACAAGAATACCTTTTTATAACATATTGCTTCGTTTTGTCGTAATGCTAATAATGCGCGAAGTATTTTCTTAACAGAAATGTAACCCATAATTGCATCATTTTGATATTCAGTTCTTATGTTGGAAAAAACACATGGAAAAATTATTAGAAATGTATGACATATGTTTTATCTAACCTAACATAACCTAACTGTAAAATTTAATTTAGACAAAAAACTTAATATGTGTCATTAGTAGTTTCGACATTTTTCATTAATTTTTCATTTACATGAATTTCTTAAAAATTATGTTATTATTAACATTAATTATTTCCTGCTAGAAGTTGACAGTTTTTATGTTGGTAATCTTTGATTGTTTATTTCATTTTGTTTTTAATTTTTTTCGTTTATACTCTGTTTTTGGTACGAGCTTTTACAATACCAGATGCGATCAAAAAGTTCCCGAACCTGGTTCAATTAAAGAGAAAATATTTTAATGAGTACTCCATAATCGAATTTTACACAATTCGGATCCCAACAGCAAAAGTAAACTTAAAAAATGAATAATAATACAATTAAAAACTCCCTACCCCATCCCTGTAATATAAACAACCCCCCAAAAAATGTAATCATTGATCTAAATTATTTCCAATAATATGGGCTTAGACATAATATTCTTAAAAATTACA